>WOXC01001980.1:0-39814 GCA_011680675.1 Gymnobelideus leadbeateri
ACACAGAGAAGTTAACCTCCCGCTGAGGACAGCCCAGCAGCCCTGCAGGAAGGACCAGCACAGCGCTCTGGGAGCCAGCAGCGTGCAGAGCATGGGTAGCCGAGCACAGGTCCGGTCCGCCTGAGTCATGGTTTTAGCCCCAGGGTGGCAGGGCCAGTAGCCAGCTGGAGAGACCCCAGAACACCAGCAGCTGTGGCAATTCCAGGATTATCAACATAGACATGCCTAGGACAAAGTGAGAGGTTAGTGCCCTATGGACTTTGGGACCAGTATTTGGGGAATGCGTCAGCTCCCTCCCCTGGGGGCTAGAAGCCACTGAGGAGACACACCATTTTGTAGTTTTCAGAGGCAGCTCCAGCTCCTGACCTGAGAACTGTAGGGAGATCCAGAGATCAGTCTTGGGGGGTAATCGCTCTTGCTTTAACCTCCCTGGATCTGGATTGTGATCTGGGGTGGAGGTCGTGGGTGGGTTTCTAGCTTGCCAGAAATGGAAGTTGTCCCACACACACATTCGGGATGAAAGTTCCCATCTGGCGGCAAAGCCATAGTGTGGCAACAAGCCCAAAAGTCAAGTAATTAAGTGGCAACATGCCAAGGCAAAGGAAACAAATTAAACAGAAAAATGCAACCTTAAACTCCTACTTTGGGGGCAAAGAGGATCCAAGATTAGAGCAGGAAGGGGACTGTGAGGCCAGAAGTCCTGTTGCAAAAGCCCCAGGGGAAAACATGAGTGGGTTGCAGGCCATAGAGGACCTTAAGAAGGACTTTAAAAATCAAATAAGAGAAGTGGAGGAAAAATTGGGAAGAGAAATGAGAAGGATGCAGGAAAAGTATGAAATGAGGGTCAACAGCCTGACAACACTTTAAAAAGAAATCTCTACTGCCGCTCCTCCTGACCTAGTTGAAATCCTTAGCTCTCTCTTCCTCAGGGGAGAGAGGGGGCTACCATGTACTTTTAGCTTAAAGCTCCTAGGCTTTTTCCAAGTCTTTTAGAAAAGACAGAAAACCTTATACAGGAACCAGTAAAAAGCCTCCTTTTGGATCCTTTCACCTTGTTCCCTTAGAATCTTGGTTCTGAAGTCTCTCTTCTTTTCTGGAGCAGATCCTCAGAACCAGATGCCAAGACCTCTAGAGTAAAGATCATGGTCCTCCCAGATAGCTAAAAGCCTCAGGCTAAGTCATTGCTTTGGATTCTTGCTTGGATTCTTCTGCCAGAGGCCTCATCCTAATTCATGGCAAGCTTTTTTCCATACCTCTGATTTTCAATCTTTTAAGGCTAGATTATAAACTAAAAAATGCTTATTTACCAGAAAAGCTACCAAATAGCACTAGGACCTAGGGTCAGGCCATCATTCAACTAGCATTTAAGTTGCCAGGCACTGTTCTAAGCACTGAACATAGAAAGGGAAAAAATACTTCCTGCTCTCAAGGAGTTTATAGTCTAATAGGGGAGACTGGGAAAGGCTTTTTGAAGAAGGTGAAGTTTTAGCCGAGACTTAAGCCAAGCAACAAACAATTCTTAGTGTTTACTATTGTTAACCTGAAAATTTGGTTAAAGGAGGCAAACAGGCTAGGTGATATGTAAATCCATATTGTTTATTCCCTTAAAGCTACAGGAAACTAGTGAGCTTGCATGTTCTGATGCCTGAACAAAAGAATGAGAAGGCTTAGATACATTTTAGAACCATTACAATTCAGGGTGGCTGTGTCACTCAAATTTATGATCTCCATAAATGTTTAGTCATTGTATGAGAAAGAAATTTTCTTAATTGGACAGGTGGTAAATATAATAAAATAAGAGAGCCGACAAAATGTCAGTTGAAATTATGGCCCAGGATATCTGTGTTTTCTTTACCACTAACATGCCATAACATAGTATATGTCCAAAAAATATTAAGATAAGAAAAAGTCCCATTACTCAAGTTAGTGACTCAGGTTAAGGGTTTCATCCTTAATGGCCATTAAGTCAGCCCCATCTGGCTTTGTTGACATAGGAAGAGGTATTCTCGGAGTTTACTCAGAGAACAAAGAAGTTGTTAGGTCCAAGTTCTTCTAGTTGATTAGTTCAGTCCCTGGCCCTTACCGAGGTTATTAAATTGATATTAAATGATTATCACTATGTACCAGGAATTGTGCTAACCATTGGAAGTACAAATATAAACAAAAAGGACAGCAGTTTTTTGACCTCAAGAAGTTTATGGTTAGGGGCAGCTAGGTGGAGCAATGAATAGAGCACCGCCCTGGAGTCAGGAGGACCTGAGTTCAAATCCAGCCTCAGACACTTAACACTTACTAGCAAATCCAGCCTCAGACACTTAACACTTACTAACCATGGTGACCTTGGGCAAGTCACTTAACCCCTGCCTTCCCCCTTCCAAAAAGCAATATATATATGTATGGTTATCCCTTCCACATCACAAGGTTTAGGGACTCCCATGACCTGGAAAATCCATGTAAATTTTTTTGATGCTCCCTTCATACCAGAAAAGAAGTCTGAATTTTTTTCTTTTTCTTTTATGGGGTGTTTACTGAACTTATTGTAAAATTTGGGTTAAGTGTTTGGTTGTGGGCTATGTGTAGGTTAATGTGATATCTAGATTTCTAGCCTTTGTGGGTCATCTGCTGACTCTTTTCACAAACTTTAGCTTTTTACTTATTTTAACTTAAAAAAATAAATTTTGGGGGCGGAGCCAAGATGGCGGAGTAGAAACAGCTCCTCCAAGCCTCTCTGCCCCCAGATTCTCCACAAACTATGTAAAAAAGGACTCTGAAAAACTTCTGGAGCCCCAGCACCCACAGAACGACACAGAGAAGCTAACCTCCCGCTGAGGACAGCCCAGCACCCTGCAGGAAGGACCAGCGCATCGATGAATACCCCAGAACACCAGGAACTGTGGAGACGCCAGAATTATCAACATAGACTTGCCTAGGACAAAGTAGAGGTTAGTGTCCTATGGACTTTGGGACCTGTATTTGGGGAATGCGTCAGCTCCCTCCCCTGGGGGCTAGAAGCCGCTGAGGAGACACGCCATTTTGTAGTTTTCAGAGGCATTTCCGGCTCCCAGCCTACAAATCGTGGGGAGATCCAGCGATCAGTCTTGGGGGGTAATCGCTCTTGCTTTAACCTCCTGGATCTGGATTGTGATCTAGGGTGGAAGTTGTGGGTGGGTTTATAGCTTGCCAGAAACGGAAGTTGCCCCCCACACGTTCGGGACGAAAATTCCTCTATCTGGCCTTAAAGCCATAGTGTGGCAACAAGCCCAAAAGTCAAGCAATTAAGTGGCAACATGCCAAGGCAAAGGAAACAGAAAAATGCAACCCTAGACTCCTATTTTGGGGGCATAGAGCGGGAAAAGGACTGTGAGGTCAGAAGTCCTGCTCCAAAATCCCCAGGGGAAAACATGAGTGGGTTGCAGGCCATAGAGGACCTTAAGAAGGACTTTAAAAATCAAATAAGAGAAGTGGAGAAAAAATTAGAAAGAGAAATGAGAAGGATGCAGGAAAAGTATGAAATGAGGGTCAACAGCCTGACTGAGGAAAACAACACCTTAAAAAACAGACTAGCTCAAATGGCAAAGGAGGCCCAAAGGGGCAATGAGGAGAAGAATGCCTTAAAAAGTCGAATTTGCCAGATGGAAAAAGAATCTCAAAAGTTCACTGAGGAGATTCATTCCTTCAGAGTTAGACTGGAGCAAATGGAAGCTAGTGACTTTATGAGAAATCAAGATGCTGTTAAGCAGATCCAAACAAACAGAAGATTAGAAGGCAATGTGAAATATCTCATGGGAAAAACCACTGACCTGGAGAATAGATCCAGGAGAGACAATTTAAAAATTATTGGACTACCTGAAAGCCATGATCAAAGAAAGAACCTAGAAATCACCCTTCAAGAAATTCTCAAGGAAAACTGCCCTGATGTTTTAGATCCAGAGGGCAAAATAGAGGTTGAAAGAATCCACAGATCACCTCCTGAAAAAGATCCCAAAAAGAAAACTCCCAGAAATATTATAGCCAGGTTCCAGAATCCCCAGATCAAGGAGAAAATACTACAAGCAGCCAGGAAGAAACAATTTCAATATTGTGGAAACACAATCAGAATAGCCCAGGACCTGGCAGCTTCTACACTGAGGGATCGAAGGGCATGGAATATGATATTCCAGAGGGCAAAAGAACTGGAATGAACCCAAGGGTCACCTACCCAGCAAAACTGAGTATTTTGTTTCAGGGGAAAATATGGTCATTCAGTGGAATAGAGGACTTTCAAGCATTCTTGAGGAAAAAACCAGAGTTGAATAGAAAATTTGACATCCAGACACAAGAAGCAAGAGATGCCTGAGAAGGTAATCAGGGAAAAGAAATCAAAAGGAACTTATCAAAGTTGAACTATTTACATCCCTATATGGAAAAGCAATATCTGTGACTGATGATATCTTTCTCACTATGAAAATAATGGATGAAGGGGGTGTGGTCATATGAATACATATGTGAAGGTGTGTGTATATGGTTACAGTTATATATGGATAGAGGGCATAGGTTGATTTTGTTGGGAAGGGAGAGTACTCAAGGGATGAAATTATGAGGTGAGAGAGGAAAGTGGCAAGAGGAGATGGGGAGAGACATGGTAGGGTAAACTATCTCATGTAGGGGAAGTGGTTGCAAAGGAGGAGGAGAATAAGGAAGGCTAAAAAGGCAAAACCACATTCACATTGAATTTGGTTCAGGGAGAAAATGACATACATACTAAATGGGATATCTCAACCTGCAGCAGGATAGGGGGAAGGGGGATGAGAGGAGGGATGATGGATGGGAGGGCATCCTTGGGGTGAGGGGAGGTTGGAAGTACCCACTATAGAAGAGGGACAGGATCATGTAGGGAATGGACCAGGTGGGGGGTGGGATGAGTGGGAGGGAATTATAAGCAGCCTTGTACAATATATCTACTATGATAATGTTTTGCATAGCTAGACATGTACAACATATACTGAATTACTTATATCCCAAGAGGGAATGGGTGACAAGGGAGGAAGGAAATGGATCTGAAATTCGAGGTCGTAACATTAAATGTTTCAAATATATATATAAATACTATTATTAATACTCTTTTGCCTATAATTGGGAGATAAGATGTGCAGGCATTGGGACACAAAGATTCATCTTACTCTAATGGAAAAGTCGATGGGGGTATGGGAGAAGGTATGGGAGAGAGCAGATTGGAGGAAGCGATATCTTGTGGGACTGCTATTCTGGGAGGTTGGGTAGGGGAATAATGGGGGGAAAATGATTGTAACTCAAAATCTGGCGGAAATGAATGATGTAAAACAGAAGTTAATAAAGTATTTGTTTAAAAAAAATAAATAAATAAATTTTGTATATTTATTATATTAAGAGATAAAATATTATATTATACAATACTTTACACACATTTTATGCATTTCTGAGTTTCTAACCTTTTTCTGTGTTGTCTGCTGGCCTTCACATGTTGTCTGCAGCTTCTGCAAAACTTCTCTTTATTCCCATTAAATTCCCATTTAATTTCTTACATCAATCAGCAATATATTGAAACTGTGATGGGGAAAGTCATGATGTGGAAGAGATAACTGTACATTCTAAAGAGGAAAACAATACATAAAAGCAAGCTAAAGTGGGGACAGGGGACGAGAGGGAGAAGGCACCCAGCAATGGGGCATGCTGGAGAAATTCTGAGTACAGTCTTGTAAGAAATGAAGAGATGGCTAGTCTGAGGACCCTCCTTAAATGGAGGTTCTTGGAGGAAATATACATCCTCCAATCAGAAGGAGGGGTCCCCAGGAAAGAGGGTACTTCTGAGGTGTGAGGTCCAGAGCTGAGCCGATCTTCCTGGATAAAGAGATTTCTGAGACATAATGGGGAAGTCCAAAGCAGGGCAGTCTGGCGGTAAATGAAGCTATGAGTTGGGGTTGGAGGAAGACTATTCAGCAATGAGGAACAACCAGTGATAATACTGTCAGCAATAGGGTCATGTGTGAGGAACAGCAAGGAAGCAATGTCGGTGGATTGCAGAGTGTGTGGAGGGCATAGGGTGGAAGTGTTGGAGAGGTAGAACAGGGTGAGATTATGAAGGATTTTGAAAGGCAGAAGGCAGACTCACAGCCCCCATGGTGGCTGCAGTTCCCCGGTTTTTGAACCCAAATCTTTTACACTCTTCATATAGATGGATGGTTGGGGGAAAACCATGAAAACAAGATAAGTGTGTGTGTGAAAGAGTGTGTGTGTGTGTGTGTGTGTGTGTGTGTGTGTGTGTGTGTGTGTGTGTGTGTGAAAGAGTGGGGAGGGGGAGAGAGAGAGAGAGAGAGAGAGAGAGAGAGAGAGAGAGAGAGAGAGAGAGAGCAGTTAATGTCTGATAGGAGCTTTTCTGCATTCATTATTATTATTCTTTCTGGTAGACAGGGCAACACTGGAAGCATATTTCTGGCCACTGGCCAGGCTTTTGTGAGGCAAGAGTGAAATCTAGAGTTCATATTTACAAAGAGAGCAAAGGTATACATCAAGATAAGATGATAGATATAGACATAGATAGGTACACACACATACTCCATAATATATGTGTGTCTATGTACATGTGTATATATGTATGTATGTATATACATATGTGTATATGTATATATGTATGTATACATATATACATATGTGTGTATGCATATTCTCTCTCTCATAGCTTCTGACTAGGTGTGGGGGCCACTGGCAGGGATGCCATTGGTTGATGGCAGCAGCAGAAGACTAATGCCACCTGCTGGACAAATATGGGCACAATAATTCTATGCAGGACAGTGGAGAAACCTTAATAAGAAACTATGAGGAAAGGCAAACTCTCCACTCTCCAGCACTGCCTATAGTGGGTTAGAGAGAACTGCAAACCAATGCAATGCACTATGCAAATAAAACGCAAATGAAGAGAACCATGGGACATGTCCTAAGAAGCAATGCCAAAGGCAACACTAGTTGGGAACCTTCTAGAGCATAACTGTAGGTGACTGAAGCTTCACAGGCCACTTGTCAAGGGTTGCCAGAGTCCTGTATTATTTTCCCATGTTTTCTGCATAGCCATTTTTTTACCCCTCCATTTGTTCTCTTAGTCCACTAAATAAATGTTCATTCTCCAGGCTTTGTCAACCATGTGCTTGCAAGTGAAGTCGTTGGTAACAGCCTAGAGAGTGCTCAGGATATCTTGGTAATGGCAGTAAGCCATTCTAGGGTTCAAAATCCCTCAAAGTGCCATTGGGCCATTTGTATCGGGAAGGGAGCGAAAGAACCTATGTATACAAACATACTTCTAGAGCCAAATTACTTTATAATAGAAAAAATGGGAATAAATTATGTGTCCAGCGATGGAAGAAATGCTGAACAAGATAAGATATGTGAATAGAGTAGAATATTAATGAATTGTAACAAATAGCAAATATGAAGAGTACCAAGGAACATGGGAAAATGTTCAAATATATAATGAAGAAGAATTGAGAAAGCAGAACCAAATGAACAATATACAGATACCGTTAACAATTTCAAAAATATCTGAACATTTATTCAGTTGATCAATGATCTCCACTATATGGGCATTACATCTATGCCTTCATATGCTGGGCTTTGCTTGTCATTGTTCTTCTAGGATCTCCCACATGGAATTCACTGAATATGCTGGAAATCTTCCTTGGTCTTTTCACTTCTCCTGGACACTCACAGAGTTCTAGGACTCTTCACTTGGCACTTAGTTTTTTTTTGTTGTTTTTGTTTGTTTGTTTGTTTGAGGGCAATTGGGATTAAGTAACTTGTCCAAGGTCACACGGCTAGGTTTTTTGTTTGTGTGTAAGTGTCTGAGGCTGGATCTGAACTCAGGTCCTTCTGACTCCAGGGCCGGCACTCTACTCACTGCACCACCTAGCTGCCCCTACTTGGCACTTAGTCCCTCCCCCTTGCCACACAACTGAACCACCTTTTCTAATCACATCTTTCCTCAATGATGTCTCATGCTTTCTTAGCAAGAAAGTAATCTCAAAATACCCAAATTGTAATCAAGGACAAGCTTTTACTGCAGTACTGTAGAAGATTGAGACAACGTGCTGAAATTTAAACCAGCTATTTCTCCCCAAAGAGTAGGGTCCACAGACAGGATTTTATAACATAAAAAACAAAGATTCTAATTAACACAATAGTTTTTGAAGAAAACAATTTTCATATTTACTAGAATCAGTTGTAAAGAAAAACTAGACTCAGAATATTATCAAAGGAGTAATAACTATATTACTCCCTTGAATTAAGTAATAGCTATATTACTCCCTTGAATTAAGACCTTGCCCATCACAAAGACCAAGCATATAGTGTTAGAACAAAGAGGTCTTAAGTTTAAAATAACATTTAATATTTCTGAAGTCACTTATTTCTTCCTCAAAGTAAAGTGGTTCATTAAGAAATGGAACTTTTTTTTTATATGTTTATCATGTGTCATCACTGGAAACATCCTGTGGCTCACAAGTGCCCTCTGGAATATCCAACAGACCAACGTGCATCTCTCCATTGCCCTGTGGGTCTCCCACAACTTTGACTCCTCAGAAGTTCTGGGTTTCCAAGTTTCATTACCCTAGAGCATCAGAAGAGGAGTACTTGTGTTAAAAAGATGGCTCCTAGTGTAGAAAAGCAGCTGGTAGTAGACTGCAGTACTGGGTCTGGAGTCAGGAAGGCCTGAGTTCAAATCTCGTCTCAGATACTCACTTAGCTTTGGGACCCTGGGCAAGTCATTTGACCTCTGTCTTGCCTCACTTTCCCCAACTATAAAATGGGGGCATTAATAACACATATCTCCCAGGGTTATTATGAGGATCAAGTAAGATAATATTTTTAAAAGCTCTTAGCACATTGCCCAGCACACAATAATTTCTATAGAAATGCTCATTTCCTTCTTCTTCATAGATATTAAATTGAGGAAGTCCTAGAATGTTGTCATGTTTGATGAAATTAGGACAATTTCATGCCCAAACAGGAGTTTCTGGGGAACTTCATCATCAATAGAAAATCCCTCCTATATTTGAACTTTGTGCAAAGCATCCCCCATGAGAATAGTGAATAACACTGGTTGGGCATATATATATATATATATATATATATATATATATATATATATATATATATATATATACATATATATGCACATATATACATATATACATATATAAATATATATATTTCTTGTTTTTATGAAGCTTCACCTGATAATGTTGTTAATCAGAGAATCATTGAAATTCTCTATCATTAGTGGGGGTAGCTAAGGGGCACAGTAGAGCACCAGGCTTAGATTGAGGAAGACTCATCTTCCTGAGTTCAAATCTGTCCTCAGACACTTAGTAACTATGTGACTCTGGGCAAGTCACTCAACCTTGTTTACCTCAGTTTCCTTATCTGTCAAATAAGCTAGAGAAGGAAATGGCAAACTACTTCCTTATCTTTGCCAAGAAAACCTTAAATAGAGTTATGAAGAGTTGGCCACAACTGAAAAATGACTGAATAACAAGTCATCTTAACAAGTACGTGAAAGAATATTTGTTGATGAAGATTCAAGATAATAGAGATTATGTTTTGTTCTAGGTGTGCCAAAGGTTGTGGGTTGGTTTTTTTTTTTTTTTGTAACTAAAAGCAATACCAGTATCAGGATTGTGTATACCTCTTTGTCAATTGTCCATAAAGTGTTTAAATCCTACTTCTGGCATTTACTTAGCTTGGTTGTCATAGTTAAGTCACTTAATTTCCCTGAGTCCTAATTTTCTCTTCTATAAAATGAGGGGATTGGACTGGATGACCTCAAAGACCCTTTCCTACTCTAACTATGGATCTATAGTCCTATGAGACATAATCAGGGTAGGACAATTGAAACTTTGCCCTTAGAGCATAAGAATTTACAGGACCCCGCCCCTGCCGCCGAAAAATTTTAAATAATGATTTTAAGCTATCATGAAACTTTTTAATTTATTACATTTATATGTTGATAATAATTCATAAGTGTAGAAATAACTCAGCATAGCGCGTACATCAGAAAGAATAATGAGTTAAAATAGGAAGTTACCATATGGTGAGCTTTCTACTTCCCTCCCCCCCATAGTCACATTTATTATATGTCTCCTCAGTCCAGAACCCATCCAGAATTCCCCTAAAAGTGACCACAAAGTACCTGGGGGACTTCCTTCCCATACTATTGAATATATCTTTATATTATTTTCCCATTATGGATTAGAAAGCTGTGAAAGTGCATTTTGACACTTTGCCGTCTTTTCTATAGGCAGTAAGATAGCTAATTATGACATCTATGAGGAAAGAGTTAGGCCCTAGAGTCAGAGGATGCTGTTTGATATCCTGCCTCTCCCCCCATTACCTAGACAATCCCTTAATCTCTCTTGGGTCTCAGTTTCCTCATTTATAAAATGAGGAGGTTGAACTAGGTGACCTCAAGCCTCTTCAAATTCTAAATCTATGATAATATGAGAAGGAATCAGGTAAGTTTTTCCAAAATGATTCTCTATACCAAAACCACATCTTTATAGTTATACCTTCAGGGCCATAGGGTCATTTATATGTCAAGAAAGGCTCCCAAGAGAACAAAAAAACCACTGACTCATGCTCAAGTTCTTATCTTTACATTTTTTTTATGATTTCCTAAAATCATTGAGCTCATTATTTCTAAATCAAGAGAACATTGTAAACCTATGACCCTATGGCCCTGAATGTATAACTATAGATATGTGGTTTTGGTATAGAGAATCGTTTTGGAAAAATGTACCTGGTTCCTTTTCATATTGACATAATATGATGTGCTTAATACTCATATAGACCATTCCCATAATTCTTTTTAATTTATGAAATAAAAACATATTTCCATAACAGTAAAATAAAAAAAGATGAATGGGGAGGCTAGGAGTTAATAGGACACTGGCCCTGGAGTCAGGAGGACCTGAATTCAAATCCAGCCTCAGACACTTGACACATTTACTAGCTGTGTGACTTTGGGCAAGTCACTTAACCCCAGTTGCCCTCCAAAAAGCCAAAAAAACAAAAAAAGATGATTGCAAGTGAAACTGCAAATCTATTGTGTACAATTTGCTAGTACTTTTAAATATATAATAAAGTTATCACATAATTTTTTCTTCCCTCCCCCCACCCTAAAGATAGCTACCATTATATACAAATAGGTATATTTGTGTGTGCATCTAATTATTTTACAAATGTATGTATACACATACATCTATAAAATTATTAAAATATTAAGCACATTAAAATTAGTTATTTTATTAAATTTATTATATTTATTAAAATTATTAAAATATAAGCATATTAAAATATGCTTATATTTGTCAGTTTTTTCTTTGGATGCAGATAGCATCTTTCTTCATATGCCCTTTATAGTTAACTTGAGTATTTAAATAGTCAAAATAAATTATTTGTTCAAAGTTATTCTCAAAACAATATTGTTATTATATGCAATGTTCTCTTGGTTTAAAAATGATAATCTCACCAATCTTAGAAAAATCATAAAAAAAATTTAAAGATATGAACATGAACATATGTTAGTGTTTTTTTATATGTTGTCTTGGGAGCCTTTCTTGGGTGTAAACATCATGTACAAATTTCAGAGTCCAAAATTAGTGGTTCCTCTGTCACTGATTTGGAGTCAAAAGATTTGGGTTGAAATCTATTTTCAACTTGGGTGACCTTGAACAAATCACTTAAACTATTCGGGCTTCAATTCCCTCATCTATAAAATGAGAAGGTTAGACTGGACTATCTTTATGGCTCTGTCCAGCTCTAAATCAATGATTTATTGACATAATCTATATTTAAACATTGAAGTCATATTTGAATATTGAAAAATATGTTTCATTTTATGTCTTCTTGTTTCCTGGCCAGTTTTATCTATGAAGCTCTTGGGTTTTATGCCAAATTTTCTGTGGACTTGGTTCCTACTTCCTTTTTTCAATATTATATAAGGGAAAACAACTGATAGTCTTTCATCATCCTCTTTGGTAGTGTTTTAAACTGAGTTTGTATTTCAAACCAGTGTTGTCTATGACTGTCTATCTCTTCACTTCACAAAAAGATCTAGAATTTGGTAACTGAGGGGGTGTATGTCCTCTTTTGGCATCCTTTATCTCTATTAAATTTTTGCAAGAAGTGTAATGACCAAGGTCACTATAATGCCTTTTCCCTTTTTTTGCATGATAACTCCAATGGATCAGATTGAAGCTATTCCAATTTTTCTCAGAATTTTCTTTATCTTTAGACTTTTTTCTAATTTGATGGTGATTTTAACCCTCATTTAAAGTGGTTAACAACCTATCAGCACAAAGCTATCTGATGCTAAGTTTCCTCCACCAACAGAAATTGGACTTCCCTGTTAAGATTCAGGCAATTTCATTTTTTCTGAAGTTGTTTGGTGCTCACCATGTCCAATGCCTCCCAACTCTCTTACTGATTTCATGATAGGCATGCAGCTTCTGAGGAGTTCACAAGATTTCTGTCTCTATTTCTTCATCCTAAACTGTTTTCCAACATACTTTTCAGTATTATTTTCTCTATTGACTTGTTTTGAGGGATCCTGTCAAATTCTTAATGAAATTTCTCTATCTCTTCACTCTCTGTAATAGATGTCAATGCATTGGCTAGTATTACCTTCATGGTGACCTTTTTTGCTGATGCACTGTGAGATCAAATGATCAAGTGTCCAATGAAATAATGACTTTTGTCACCTTTGGAAAATCAATAAAACTATTTCTACTAACTCCATTGTTTTGGGGGGTTTTCCCTCCAAAGAGAAGTTGTGAGCCCTCTTTCCTTCATTCAACAAGCATTTGTTATAGTCCTACTTATGTGAAAAATGTCATGTGAGTCATTGGAGATATAGAAACAAAAATAGTCCCAACCTCTATAAGTTTTTATCCTATGGGAGATGATATCTATATGTCCTCTTCAAAAATGAAAGACAAACAACAACAAAAATAGGAGAGAGAAAAGTAAAATTCACCCAAAGGAACATAGGGTCTAGAATATCAAAGCAATGAAAGGGGAAAAAAAGTAGAGTAAGGCAGCCTAGCAGTACTAGATCTCAAACTAATACTACAAAGCTGTAGTCATCTAAACAAACTGGTAATGGTTAAGAAATAGAGTGGTTCATCAATGGAATATATCAGGTACACAGTATACAGAAGCAAATTCCATAGTAACCTAGTGTTTGATAAACCCAAGATCTCAACTATTAGGACAAGAACCCATTATTCAACAGAAAACTAGAAAGCAACCTAGGGAAAACTAGGCTTAGAAAAATATCTCACACCTTTCAGCAAGATAAGCTCAAAATTGGTACATGATTGATACATAAAAGGTGATATCAAAAGCAAATTAGGAAAGTATGGGGGGGAAATGACCAAACGAGAGATAGAAATGATAGCAGATAGTAAAATGAGTTTGATTACATTAAATTGAAAGGTTTTTTGTACAAATAAAACCAATATAGAAATTATAAAGAAAGCAGGAAACTGGGGAAAGGAGGGAGAGAAATCTTTACAAGTCTCTCTGATAAAGGTTGCATTTCTCAAATATATATACCTTAAAGTTTAATCTCCATTATTCACATTTTCTCTATCACTTTCTATCTGGACCATCAACAAAATAATAAATCGAGCCTTAATTTGATTTCAAAAGTGTAATAATCAAACTGAAATTGACAATCAACTCCCAAATCCTGGTTCCAGCTCTCTCTAGCACACTTTTGGGTAAAGGAGTCTTTAAAACAATCAGAAATCATATGATTTCTTATGAAACAATCACATGATTTCTGATAGCTTATTCTACAAGGAGATTAGTGACAGAAAGGTATATCAAAATACACATAGAAATGCATTCTGTAAAGGCAAAGAGCTGAAAATAAATCATGTGCTCACCAATTAGTGGATAACTGAACAAACTGCTGCATATGAATGTAATGAAATATTATTAGCCTTTAAGGAAGAATGAATACAAAATGTAGTGGAACATGAGAAGGCTTGTACTAAGTGATAGAAAATGAGAAAAGCAAAACCAAAAGAATAATGTACATAGTAACTTGCGAATGAGTAAATGAAGAATGTAAATTGAGAAAGTTGATTCACTGAGGACTCCTACTCTATTCCAACCAGTATAAATCAATTTGATATGATTCTATAGGGGTAGTGATTATAAGTTCTGTATATTAGATCCCATAGCTTTTAGTTGAAGATTGCAAGCTCACTTGTATAATCATGAAGCTAACTACAGGCTCTCCACCCTTGTTTTTCCTTTTCATGGTGACCAAGCCCAGTGTGGTGGAGGTGACTCAACTACATGAAAATTCCCCCAATTTCTTTTTGTTCCTTCAGACCATTCTCCCTTGTCCAATACGAAGAGGTGACCATTTTATGACTATTTTATGACCGCTTAGTCAATGGAGATGCCCCATGCTTCACCCAATCTGTCACACACACACACACACACACACACACACACACACACACACACACAGAGCACCCTCCCCCCAGCTAATATGTCATTTTTGGCCCTCAAGAACAAGTTCTATCAACCAATGAGATTCTGTATTTTGCCAGGCCTCTTTTGAATATTTGGGCAAGAATAAACAATGTATTAATCCATACTTTGTATAAGTCTTATAAGAATATAGTTTCTAATAGAAGCGCCCTATAATAGGCCTCAAACATTAATGTAATGTTCATTATTTATTTATGAGCTATGTAGCTCACTTGCACAACTATAAGAATGCTGACCAAGAATCTCTATCCTGTTTTGCTCAAATTCCATGACCTAACCAAGATATGTTCTTGGAACATATGTATAACTCCTTCCTAACCTAAGGAGAAGCCCACCCATCTTATGATCACCTAGTCAGTGGGGATAATTTCTGTTTTGCCCAACCTCTGACCCTGCTGATATGTTTTACTTATTTTAGCCTATGCATCATATGTCAACTGATGGATTTATTCTGTGTTTGGTATAGCCACTCAAGAATGTCTAGATATCTAACCCTATAAAAATTGGGCCTGGAAGGAGGCGATATCTCAGATCATGGAAAATATCTGAGGTCCACTTCATTAGAAGGGACCATGGTTACTTGCTGCTTGCTATTTGTCTTTCCTTCTCAAAGAGGACTATGACATTAGGGAGGTGATGCCATGACAGCGAGTGAATTGGATTACACCAATGGAGGGCTGTGCAAAATCACCAGCCTCACTTTCTCCTCTGGAGCCATCTGGGTCAAGCAACCAGATAGAGATCAGGATAACTGGAGATAGCCCAGGATGCAATGGGGTACAAGGACCACAGATCCTTTAATAAAGTGCCATTGGCTCAGAGCTTTGCCTCGAGTTCTTTTATTGTAGGATGGACAGTTTTAATCCCCACAAAATGAGAAACAACACTAAAAGCCAACAAAATGGAGATTTCAAAAATGCATAATGTTGGTTCCACATTATTAAAATGCAATCCCTTATCCTTCCTTTCTTTTAACAAATGGTAAACTGGGGTGTCAGGGAATGTAATGTGAAATGTCACTGACAGTCATGACTATGACCATAGGAAGTTTTGCTTAACTTTTTTAATGGGAAAGTATGAGGGGACAGAGGTGCAGGGGAGAGAAAAGTGTGTTTATTGGGAAATGGTGTGCCAAAATAAAATGTATTTTTAAAAATAAAATAATCTTGATTATAATTTTTTAAAAGGAAGGATGATACAGTGCCTCTGGACCTAAAACCCCCAAACCTGACTTCTCATGAAGAAATCCATGAGGAGCCCAGACTTCATATAGAATGATTAGAAGAATAGAGAAAGAGGATGCAGTTCTGAGACTTCATCAATTTATAAATCATTTAATGATAGCCCAGAACAAATCTATGCAGTTCATTGGCCCTCTGTCTTCTATCTGGGCATACATTTTATAATGCAGTTAACCTATACATTGCGATTATTCAGCAAAATAGTCCCAGTCTACCTTCCTAACTTAGAAAGCTGAAAAATACTTGTGGCAATATATACATACTCAAAAGATTTTTGATTACTGTATCAGCTGGGCACCTGGACTGCTAATTAGCCAAACATTTCTGTGAGGTATTAGCACAAAGTTCTCCCACCTCTAAGTGACTAAAATGTTTGCAGTAAACAAAGTTTAACATTTGCCCTGATTGTAGCTTAACTCGAAGGTCCTTCATGTATCAGAAAACTGTGCCAAGTAACTCCCAGTGAGCACCTTCCAATTAAAACTGCTAAAATTGTGAAGAAATCACTCCTTAACTAATTGATTATCATTAGTCAACTCACTGCACTACTATAGTCAGAATTTATAGTAACAAAAACCAGTACATTGTCTTTCCCAAAATATACTTGTTAATGGCCACCTATAATTATAGAAAATCAATTTCTAAGAGGCTTGAAAACAAATTGTTCTAAGTTGAAGAGTTTCTAACACCCCAAGGTGGTGGGAGGGGAGAACCGCTCTTAATTAGCTCTTCTAGACGTTTACTACTAAAACCGTCAAGGTGCAGGAAAGACTAAGCTTTCCAATTAACATGTTTATGTAATTCCAATGTTAGCATCATAATTCAATTTGTCATGATGATAATTAAGCTGTTGTCCTGTCAAATAGTATTTAGGAGGCAAGTTTGCCCTGATTAGCAGTTAAATTTATCTTCTACCCATGTGAATATGATTTTATATTGTAGTTGTTTGTAGATGGGTTTTCTCTAGCATTTGGACCAGCACTTAGAACAGCACCTGGCACATAGCAAGCACCTAACAAATGTTTATTAATTAACCATAAGGCAGAGACCTTATCTTACACATATTGATCAGTTGTTTTCAGTCATATCCCTCTCTTTGTGACCCCAGTTGGGGTTTTCTTGCCAAAACTATTGGAATAGTTTGCCAGTTCCTTCTCCAGCTCATTTTACACATGAGGAACTGAGGCAAGCAGGGTTAAATGACTTACCCAGGGTCACACAGCTGAGGTCAGATTTGAACTCAAAAAGATAGTCTTCCTGACTTCAGGTCACCGCACCACCTACCTGCCTCGCCTTATACTCTCTTGTACGTAGTTAAATGTTCAATTACTGTTGTTTGTCCTTCATTCTCAAAGAGGACCAATGACATCAAGAGGCTGATGTCTTGACTTGGAAGTGAATTGGATTTACATGAGGCAGGGCTATTCAAAGTCATCAGCCTTGATTTCTCCTCCAGGGTCATCTGAGTCCAGTGACAAGACAGACAAGACATAGACATCTCCAGGACAACTGGAGATGATCCCAGATGTGAGAGACTTTGGCCTTTTTAAGCTAAGGTCTTTCCCAGGTCTCAGATTGTCTGAGGCAACACCCATTCAGTGATTTAAGGCTAGGTAAGAAATGAGGCAAATGAGGCCTAGTTTGCCTACTCCAAAAAAAACAAAAAATCCAACTGGAAAGGAAGAGAAGGACCTCAGGGTCTCTGGCTATTTACACTCTGAGCATCAAAACCCAAACAATGACCAAGTGAGGCTTGGACTGGAACCTATTACTGGCAGAGAGCCAAAGTGATTTGGGTTTAAGGCATGGTCAAGTAACTCCACTTGAATAATAATGGCCTTTATTGAAGCCTTGTTTTCCAGAGCTCAATTTCAAGAAATCATAAATAAAACTACATGGGAAAAAAGAGTTAATTTTCTCAGTTTTTTTAAATGACAGGATAAATAAGTAGGGAAGAGAAAAATAAAATTTGCCCCCAAACCCCAAGATATCTTGCAAGGCTTCAAAGATAAAAATTTATATCCCTTTAGGCAGAACACCTCCATGTAAAGCTATGATTCCCCATGTGGACAGAAGTGGGGAGGGATGAAGAAAGGAAGGTAGGAAGGAAGGAAGGAAGGAAATTATCCCAGCCCCCAATACTTTCCTTTTACTCAGCACATCCCATCAAGCACCCCAATATCCCCAGGGTGACTGCCAACACAGGTTCTTAGATCTGCTTTTCAAAAGGAAAGCAACTCAAAATGGGTTAATGAGCTCACTTTAATCAAACAAACATATATCATTTACCTAGTTCAGGGGAAAAAGGTCAGCACCCAGAACTTCAGAGTATATAGACAGTAGTTTCAAAACAGAGAAATAAACAGATCAAGCAGACAGGCTTCCAAACTGTCCAACCATTACATCAATACCAAATCACAGTTACCAGAGAGGGAATCATCAACATCTGGGTTTTCAAAGCCGGGGGGTGGCTCTCAGCGGCTGCCCAGAGTCTCATCTGGTCAAATCACACAACACTTCTCAGAGTGAGCCCCAAAGCAAAGCCTCAAATCAGGGATTATATAGTCTTCTCCTGACTCAGAGAATGTAACCACCCTCTTGACCCACTGCCCAATCACACAGCATCAAGGTGTGGTCATTCCTGAAAACCAAGCCTCCTACCACAGGCTCCATGTGACCACATTCAGCCTATTAGGAGTCAGAGTATATTTTCAAATCAAGGAAGGTTCTCAGAGTCATTTAAGTCAATCAAAGTCTCTTAAGCCAATCAAAGGGCCTAGGGGCAGGGAAGATCTTCAAATCTGCATTTCCATTACAAACCCCATATTTGGGGTTTCTTGGCAAAGATACTAGAGTGGTTTGCCATTTCCTTCTCTGGCTTGTTTTACAGATGAGAAAACTGAGACAAACAGGAGTAAGTGACCTGTCCAGGGTCACACAGCTAATCTATCTAAGACCAGATTCAAATGATGAGTCTTCCCAACTGCAGGCCTGGCACCTTATCCACAGTGCCATTTAGCTGCCCCTAATAATGTTGTCATGCACACTGTAGGCCCTTCATGAATGCTTGTGAAATTAGAAATGAAAGATAATTATGATTGCTTAGAAATTTCTACTCAAAGTCAAGTCAATAGCCATTTATTCATTGCTTACTATGTGCCAGACACTGTGCTAAGTACTTGGAATAAGAAGAAAGACAAAAAGACAACCCCCTCCCTAACAGCACTTTTATTCTAATGAAGGAGACAACATGAAAACAAGGTGAATACAAAACATGGTGTAATAGGAAGTCAAACTGAGAGGTAAAGGAATTGGAAGATGGGAGGACCAGAGAGGATATCTCACTGCAACCCCTTATCTCTGCTACATAAACATGAGTCATTGCCCTAGGACAGCAATCAAAGAACTTTTATGTGATCCATCAGTTCTAGGGGAGAAGAGATGTAGATACATCCCTAATGGCTTTCTATCTGGTGTCCTCAAATTCTGTCTGAACTGCTTAACAACAGAGACATCAGATTCCCATGATGCTTGCTTTTTCTGAAGTTCTATTTAGATCTTTAAATTGTTTCTTGTTCCTTGGTTGGTTGTTGTTGTTATTAGATTTGTTAGCTCTGAAAGAGGTATACAAAAATATTATAGTTTTGCTGTTTAACTCTTCCTATATCTCATTTAGCTTTTTCTTTGAATATGAAATTTCTTTTTCTTTTTTTGTGGGAGAGGTATATGAAGAAGAAAAAAATGTATTAAAAAATAAAAAAATATTTTCATGATCACAGACTCTGAGGCAAAAGTTCTATGGGGAGAGATGAGACTCCTGGAAATACAGTTTAGGCCAGAAGTGGCATCTTTAAGGCATTCTCAAGAGAATCTCTATGTGCATGTAGTTCAAGAATCTTGCATGTAGTTCACCAGATACATACATACATACCAGATACATATATACATTCTTTCAAATCTGGCAATCCCTTCTGAAATGTTTGAAATTTCTTCTCTTTTCAAGAGAGGAATTTTCAAGAGCATTAATTGTAGAAAAGGGGATCCCCCTGAAATCTCTCTACCAATAACCATTTTTCTCCAAACCCAACTATGACTAAAACTTGTAGGCCAAAAATGAATTTAGCATATTAATTGTATCATTTTATTTTCTGAGAATTTTCGGAACTATTAGTATATTGTTTTATTTGACTAGCATAATATTTTTCAGTATGTTTCTTTTCTCAAATGCACTGGGGGAAAGGGAGAAGTTCTCTTTTTAACATCCAAATTTTCTGTTACTTTTACAGTAGCTCTTCTGCATTCAGAATAAAGCTTTATATTTTTCTATTATTTTTGCCTCATTAAACTTTTACTGCACATACATTATGGAAAAAGGGTCTCCACTCAAAAGACTGTACACTCTGAGTGGCTTGCATGCATGCCCCCAAATGAGAGGCGGCGGATATTAAATTTTTAAAGTGGCGCATTTTCCCCTGCCTCCCACTAATGTTGAAGGAGGGAAAGTGTCAATAAGCAAAAGCAAAAATCCCATCTGGCAGTAGAGCCGACACTTCAGATGGAATTATTAATCACATGTGTCCATGCCAAACAGCAAATTCCAATGGAGTCTGCCTGGGAAAGGTGAGTGTTAGGAATTTTAATAGCACCACCTTCCCACTAAATTTGTATAATACTTCCTTCAATATCTCTTATATCAATTGAAGTTTCCCTTATGTGTAAGGAGATCCTAAGTATGGAAACAATTGATCTGGATAACCAAAGATCCAAACAGTGCCATGAATCTAGATGTAGCTGAGAGGGGGCTCACAGCAAAAGGAGCCTGGGCTACATTAAGAAGTATCTTACATTTAGATCAATGCAATAGCCATCCATATCTCCAGGGGTTCAATGATAGAGCATGTTATTCATTATCTGACAGAGAAGTGGGGGACTTGACATGCAGAATGAGGTGTACATTTTCAGACATCATCAATGTGTGGATTTGTCTTGCTTGAATACTTATTTGTTACAAGTTTGTTGGATGTTTTGCTTTGTTTTGTCTTATTTGGGAGTAGCATCTAGGAGGGAGAGGGTGTTCTTAGGATAGAGAAAGTAGTCATGATCCTCTCTGACATTCTGCCAACCTTTCAAACACCCCAGGATCAGCAACAAATTGGAAGTGAACTTATAGGTTAATAATAAAGGTATTTTAGTCAGACTTGAGTCCCAACAAGTAATGGTGATAAAAATATCTCCACAGCAGACCAAGACAGGAGGGGAGAAACAAGTATTTAGAAAAATAAGGAGTAAGGAAGCAGAAATTATATGGAGTAGTGTTCAATGTTCCATATATCATGAGCTTAATGAATTAAAATATTGAAAAGACCATCATGAATCTCTTTAATATATTTCATCCTTTAAAATAGACCCAGGGGTAAGGTCTAGAGCAGAGGAGTCACACACTGGCCCACCATTCCCATATATGACAGAAAAAGACTAAAATGTAATTAGGAAATATTTAACAAAATGAATAAAAATGCAAAAGAACACAAATAATGTTAATATGTGATTTTCTAAGTCAATATTCTGCCCCCAGGGATCTTTATGTACAATTGGTTCAGTGGGTCCCATTTCTATTTCAATTTGCCATTCCCAGTCTAGAGAAGATTTAAAGAGCAGAATAGCTAAAGACTTTGTCCTTATCAGCCCAGGGTAGGAATTGAGGCTTCAGTGAATGAGTAGCAAGGAGACACTTTGGTATAGGGAAAAAAACATTGGACTAGGAATGGGGAGATCTCTGTTACCAACAGCTAGCTGGCCTCAGGCAAGTCACTTGCCCTCTATAAAGTGAGGGCTGGTAAACTGGGTGATCTCTGAGGTCTTTTCCAGTTCTGGAATTCTGCTCAGTTCTAAGAGGAGGACCCACAAGGCTGATTTCCAGTCTTGGTGCCATGAAGTCATCACCACAGCCAAATGGTTAATTTCAGAAATCCCACCCCTCATTGAGTTCGTGTAGTCTTACCCTCTACAATGGAGGTGGAAGGGAAGGAACAGGACCTTGGGGAGCCAATAGGCACACACTTCTCCACATAGGGGTCTGGGCTTCATTTTCTTTCTGGGCTCGACTTTGAATCTAAGTCTCTATAACACAGATCATGTATTCTACTAAACTAAGCCTTGTAGCCTGAGCAAGCCTCACGGATGGTGCTTAGCATCTCACAAACATAATAAGAGCTCATGACTGCAGAAGAGCACATGTCAGTAAGCACAGCGTCAGTGATGGGCGTGCTATGGGAAGATGAACCAGCAAAGACTGAATATTGAAATGAGTGACTGTCAGAATTCTTTTCCCCAGTCGCCACAGGTTTCTGTTTAGTTTTTATAATAAATATCAATTACCCAGTAGGAAAGGGGAAAGCCTCTATCCATCTCCAGACATCTGGTTTAAAAAACAGCTTTTTTTGAGAGGACAAAACCCATTAACTGGAATCTCATCCTTCCCTAGTGCTCTATACAGTCTTTTGCTCCAAGAAAAAAAGATTTAGGTTTTATTTTATGTTACATCTGTGGAAATCTGTAACTGGATTTTTGAGACCACATTGTTGATGGCTAACAATGCTGATGAAATGTAGACTATGCCTAAATTAATGAGAGAGTGCTTTGTCCCATCTTCTCAAATTCATGTGCATTTGGTATTATAGTGGAAAACATACTGAAACCAGGTATGATGGTACAATAGTAAGAAGCATTCCAGTCCAGTCCCTCTCCAAGTACACAAACAAAGATCTAAGATGAGTATCATGGTCAGAAGTTTCAGAAAAAACTACAGTGGTGGTCATCTTTCCAACACAAGATCAAATATTTGACCCATAGACAAGTGACCAGGGCAGGAATTATGGGACAAGGGTGAGCCAGGATCATGAAGTAGAACTCCAGGAGCAGAACAAGGGGAGAGGGATCTCAGATTCAGCAGACTCTCAGCACTGCTGCTGTGATCCCCTGGTCCCCTGAAGGATATGAGACTCAGAACTCACCTGGCCTTGACCTCAGTCTAGACATCCAGAGGCTACAGCACACAAAGTCAACAGCCAAGCCCCTAGCTCCCAGCTTGAGAAGTGTGGGTCAGTGCCATCTGTACCCTAGAAGAAGAAATCCCCTCGAAAAGTCAAGAAATAGGCAATCCCAATGCACAAGAATGAAGCTGAGAAATCAAAAGCAAGAACGATCCAATCCTATTATAGCAAGCAAGAACAACCAAATTCAGAGGACAACATGGACTCTGTACTCACACCTGAGATCACAAAAGGAAATATGATCTGGTCTCAAGCCCAAAAATCATTCTTGGAGGACCTCAAGAAAGATTTTAAAAGCCAAATTAGAGAGATGGAAGATAAATTGGCCAAATTGGAAAAAATCTCACCAAGACTCAGGACTCAGCCCCCAAGTTCAAGGGCCATACCTCTGTTCCCCTACTGTGGGAAAGAGTACCTTGGACACACCTAAACAACTGGAGAAATAATCATTGCTCTTTAGTAGGCCAAGACAATGTAATAAAAATAATTGTACTATCTAAACTAATTTACTTATTTAGTGGCATGCCAATCAAACTAGCAAAGTTAAGTCCCATGATTGACCTTTCAAGTTTGTCATTTACTAAGTAGAAATAGGGCACTGTTCTTATGGCCTTAAGTTGGGTTGTATAAGGCATTCTCATACAGAACTGAGCAACCCGTGCTTTTGCACAGTTGGCCAAAATCTATAAAGCTGAAGCTTTTTAGGAGTTTGGACAATGGTTTTCTTCTGCTCAGGTACACAAGGGTAACAAATAGAAGAAAAAACTCAAAGGTCTCTCCAAGTCCTAAATATGTGACAACTCTCAAGAGCAAGCCTCCAAATTTTTAGGCATACAATTAGCATGTAATAAACAGGTTATCATGTGATTAGTGTTTTGGTTCAGAACTATGTGGTGATTAAAAAGGTCACAAGACATAATTTCTGGGTAATTTAATCATTTTATTAATAATGCCATCATTTTAATAAAAGGGTAGCAATAAATTTGGCCATCTCTCTCTTAGACCAAAGACAATCTTGGCAGCCAGCTCACAGCTTATATTCCCTTTTGGAAAAGGAGTGTTTCTGAAGGTGATCATCAACTCTGATTGGTTAACAATTAATGAGAGAATGAATATTACAATGAGAGACTGGCCCTGAACTTTGATTATGTCATTTATTTCTAAGTTAGACACAGCCTTGGGCAATCTATTCAAAGAATTTATCCCCACCCAAAACTAAGCAGAACACAAGGATTGTCCCACTTAGGTGGGGTCTGGATAGAGGAAAGGTTAGCTCAACCTTTAGAGACTGAGGTCTTAAAATAAGGATAAAAGAAAAAGGGAGAAATCTGAATCTCCCCAAATCATTAGTTATTACTAATCATTTCTCTCAGCTCCACATATTGTGGTATCTTGTATCTGTGAGATAAACGTAAAGGGAGTTTGCAAAGGCCCCATGATAGTTTCTCAAAGTAGGATTTGAGGGAAAGAGGCAAAAGAAGAATTATGGCCCCACCCACTCATGCCAGAAGAGAATGAGAAAGATTTAGGGAGGGCTCCCACAGGCGACTCTGATTCAAAGCTCCAAGTGAAAATGAAGCAGGGTTCCCTATATCTCTTCATTTTCCAGCAATCTGCCCTCTTTTGGGCATCTCCCTCATGCCCCAGAAATCTCTTCATCCTGGAAGATCATTTCAACCCTGGCACACCTCAGAAGCACCCTCTGCCCTCTGGGGCCCACACTCTGACTCCCAGCACCTTCACTTAAGGACTGCACCCAGACCAGCCATCTCTTCAGGGCACACTACTCTCTACCTCTCATACCATGTACCTTCTTACTCCCCATCAGTAAATCCACCCTGAGGTTTTCAGTTTTCTTTTATTTTTTGTCTTCCCCATTAGAAGGGAAGCTTCTTGAGGGTAGGAAATGTCTTCCCTTTTGCTCATGTTCCCAGCACTTAGCACTGTGTGACATATTAAACTTTTAATAAATGATTATTGGCTGTCAGAGAGTTTAACTCAGTCATCTTCCAGACTTTTACCGGTTGTACATTTCAGTCACTGAAGGAGATTGTGGGCTGAATTAGAACCAATAGCCTAGAGTAAAATTCACACAAGAAGCTCATTACCCATTCACTGACCCATTCAATACCACCCCTGCTTCCCCCTCATCACTCATCTGGCAAAACATAAGCTTTGTACCAAGGAGGCCCCAGGGCTTCCTTTTAACCTTCTAAGGAAATCACTGGTGGAGAGATGACAGCTCCCCAGATGCAAGATTGACAGCCAGGCCTGGCTGCAACTCTCCACGGGCAAGGTTCTGACTTTTTAAGAGATTCATTTGCTTGGCTGCTGAGTGGATCATTTTGACCTAGTAAAGAAGACAGTTTCTTCCTTTCCTCTATGCCTATGCCCTCAAAGTCATGAAAAATAAAATCACCTAATGCCCCAGAAAGGCAGGAATAAGAAATACAAAGGAGATGTAAGGCCTCTCCAGTCCCTGCCCCCTCACCAAAGAGGACAGAGACGCAGTTTGAGAAACATAGGTCCTTTTCTCTAATTAATTTAATAGAAAATCTCTCAGCTTCTTCAAGCTAAAATGGGTTGCTTTCACTTTATTATGACATTAATAAATTAATGTATTATTCTTAATATATTAATAACAATATATTGCATTAAGTATTTTTATTTGGAAGAGAAAGTTTTAGATAATGAAAAGGCTGATTGTAATGAAACTCCTAGAAAATGCAAGAAATCCATGACAACAGCATCATTTTAAATGCTAGGTTTTGGGTTTTTTTTTAACTAAAAAATACTTTGTGAACTATTGAGTGGGGTACACTCTCTCTCTGTTCCCTCTGTGAAGACTCCTCAGAATGAGAAGGGAGAGAAACTATCTGGAAACCAGAGACAGACTTTTAGAAGACTGGACAGACCTGAGTCCTGGGTTTCCTAAGAAATTATACAACCCAGGACCCTTTCCTCCTTTCTTTGCTGTCAATCAGCCTTAAGCCCTTCAGGAATTTTAGGAATCTCTTAGCCCCTTCCCCTTCTTCACCTTGGCATTTGCCAAATCAGGACATGAACAGTACCCTGTTTCCTATCCCACCTACCAGCCAATAGGGGATAGTGGTGGGCTTCTTTATTATTCACCATTGGGGAAGGTCTCTCTCAGAGACTGAGAGCCCACCTCCCAGACAATGGGAGAAGGGACAGCTGTAGGGAGGGGGCTTGACTGTGTTAGGGTATAAATTCTTGTTCTGCTGTTTTGTAATATGCCTCCTCTCCCTGATCTGCCATGGAAAGGACCACCCTTTGCCTGTGGGGGGAGAGAATAAAAACTTCCTGTTCCTTCCTCAAGATACCTCTGACTTTTAATTTTTCTGGGTAGGGGGTTTTGGGGGACCCCTTACCCCACACACTATTTTAATCAACTTAGGGTTTGGGGAGCAGGAGAAAGCAAACAGTTCAGAGAGGGGAAATGCCTGATAAGAGGAAGCATGCTAAAGAAATTAGCCCTGGCTTTACAGTTTGAAAGACCTTGGTTAAAACCCTGACTCCATAACTTACTAGTTGTCTGACTCTCTGAACCATGGTTCCCCCCTATAAAATGAGGATGAGCCTTATTTGGCCATGTTGTAGCAAGGAAAGGGCTTTGTAAAGCTTAAAACACAAACCATGTATGAGTCAGGGTTGCTATTGACCTTGATCACAGCAAAGTCAAATGAAACATACATTAAATTCTGGAGCAAAGCAGACTTCTTATTCTGGGACCAAGCTGAGCAAATCTTAGACCCTTTCTGTGGGACAGACCTTCAAATACAGATAATTATTGTTCCTCTCTTAAATTCTATTTTCTTCATCTCAGTGTAAGGTATGCTATCTTCTTAAGGTTCCTTTCATATGAAGAAGTGAATGGTGAAAAGCAAAGAAAAAGAGGTTTATGCAAAGGAAGAGACTTATACTAAATATTAAAGGATGTGAGATATAGCCAGTGTTACAGATGAGCATTTTAT
The DNA here is from genome assembly GCA_011680675.1 of Gymnobelideus leadbeateri. Taxonomy (NCBI): domain Eukaryota; kingdom Metazoa; phylum Chordata; class Mammalia; order Diprotodontia; family Petauridae; genus Gymnobelideus; species Gymnobelideus leadbeateri. The sequence continues at coordinate 26,860 of WOXC01001980.1, forward strand.
ACGTAATATGAATGAAAAAAGAACTTTATTATAATATAAACTGTTAAAATATGTGTATGAAGGAGCAGCTTTCAGATGGAGTTTTGGACAATTTTGGGAAAGAAAATGCTCCATGGCATAGATTTGTGCACTTGGATCTTTTTGTTAACATTGTGGAGTGGGAACAGGGAAAGATGTTTTATTTATTAAAAATAGAAAAATGTGAATGAAGTAAAAGCTTCAAAGGCACTAAAGGAACAGTGTGCTTTGTAGGAAATGTCAGAGCCAGGTACCTCATATAATTTTCATTTCGATGTTTTCTGACTAAAGAGGGTAAAAACTTTTTTAATGAAATAATTTTAATATTATTTATAGAACTATAAACATTGGAGACTGAGGTATGATTTTAAAAGGAATATTGATTTGATAAGGGAAATTTTTAGATTTAGGACTTTTTACATAAAAGTGAATCCCGTCAAGAGGTTTCATTTAAGCTCCTGAACAAAAGACAGCAGCAGCAGATGAGGATAAAAATTGAAGATATAGCAGGAAATTGGAAGGCAGCTGTGACAGAAGCAGTCGGCTAAAAGAAGGTTTCAGCTGAATGTTTCCTGATTGATGGTAAAGAATTAACATCATTGGCTGAGAGCTCTGAGTTCAGTGGTTTTGCCATTCATTAGCCACTTGGAAAGGGCAACTAGGTGGCACCATAGTGCACAGAGCCCTGGGCCTGGAGTCACAGACTCATCATTCTGAGTTCAAATCTGACTTCTGATATTTATTAGCCATGTGAACCTAGGCAAGACACTTAATCCTATTTGCCTCAGTTTCCTCATCTATAAAATGAGCCAGAGAAGGAAATGACAAACCATTCCAGTATCTTTGCCAAAAGATCCTTAAATGAGATAACAAAGTGTTGGCTACAACTGTAGTGACTGAGCAACAACCTACTACTTGTTGGGGGGAGGGACAGAAGGGTTTCAACTCCCTATTAGCCATTTGTCTTCTGTTATTTCCAGGCTAAATATAATTTTTCTCAGAATAGAAAACAAAGTTATAGTTAAATGAGTTCAGGCCACTAGGCCAACGTGAACCTTATCCCCAGGCACTGAAGATACTTGGAAGTGTCATCGTTGAAAAATTGTGTAAACTGGTAGAGGCGTTTGCAGGACTAGATATGAGCAAATATCCTGATTTTCAAAAACAGATTATTTAACATAGGCCAATAAGTTTCACTTTGGTTCTCAGGAAAATTATAGAGTGTATTATTAAAGGAAAGAAAGTAAACAGTAACACTAGGAAACCAGGATTATTTCATCAAGTATAGGTCATATCAGATCAAATTCTATTTTTTTTGGAGGGGGGAAGGCAAGGCAATTGGGGCTAAGTGACTTGCCCAAGGTCACACTGCTAGTAAATGTGTCAAGTGTCTAAAGCCATATTTGAACTCAGGTCTTCATCCAGGACCAGTGTTCTATTCACTGTGCCACCTAGCTGCCCCAAATTCATTTCTTTTTGTGGCAGAATTGGCAGACTAATAGATCAGAGAATACCATACATGAGAAAGGCATGTGACTAAAGTCTCCCATAATGTCTTTGTGAACAAAATGAAAAGGCGCCAATTAGATCATACTGTAAATCGGTGACTTGGAAACTAGTTGATTGACCAAATCCAAACAGTAATAATTAAAGGATTCGGTCAACTTGGAAGGAACTCTATGGTCATTTATAAACTGTTTTGTTCTAGTTTGGGAGTTGGTTTTGTTTTGGTTTGTTTTGGGGCTTTTTTGGACAGTCAGGACAAATTTCTAGTCCTGTGATACTTCTAGTACTCTATGTAATTTCTTTTCTTTTTTGCATTTTAAAAAATTAAACTTGACCATCTTCAACAAAGATAAGCATTTCCTTATATAAAGAATAAAGGCAGCTAGGTGGCACAGTGAATAGAGTACTGGCCCTGGAATCAGGGGGACCTGAGTTCAAACCCAGCCTCAGACCCCTTGACTCACTTAATAGCTGTGTGGCCTTGGCCAAGTCACTTAGCCCCAATTGCCTTGCTTCCCCTCCCCTAAAAAAATAAAGAATAGAAAAAGAGGACTGTATACTATATACTGTATGGGGCAGCTACATGATGCAGTAGAGAGAGTCCTGCAGTCAGGAAGATTCATCTTCCTGAGTTCAAATTTAGCCTCAGACAATTACTAGCTGTGTGACCCAGGACAAGCCACTTCACCTTGTTTGTCTCAGTTTATTCAGCTTTAAAATGAGCAGGAAAAGGAAAAGGCAAACCACTCTAATATCTCTGCCAAGAAAACCCCAAATGGATCACGAAAAGTCATACATAACTAAAAAACTTCTGAACAACACACTACATGAAACCATGAATCTGTGTTACTGACAGTTTGGTACATATAAAATTTAACATAATATATTCAATACTATTCACTTCTGAACTTCCTTCTGCTCTCTTCTGTATATTCTTTTTAAATGCCATGTTGACATTTTTTTGGTATTGCTGTCACTATTCCTTCTGTTCTCTCCCTCAAAGAATGTTAAAAACCTCCTTTGTAATAAATATAGTAAAGCAAAACAACTCTGAAAATGTATGTGTCATACTGAACTTCTAGTCTATTCCCTCTCTACAAAGAGCAGGGAAGCATGATTCATCTTTGGTCTTCTGGAGTCAAATTCGGTCAAGGTATTTATGATTGTTCTTAAGTCTTTCGCAGTTGTTTTCCCATTTTCCTTTACAATGTTGTAATTATTATATAGATTATTCTGTTCACTTTGCTTTGCATCAGTTCATAGAAATCCTCTGGAGTTTCTCTGAATTCATCTTCTTCACCCTCTTTCAGAGATCACAGAGAGTGCCTCAAGTATCTGCCAGTTCTTTGAGTACAGTAGTTCTTTCCAGTTAGGGGATTTGGACTCTCTCTTTGATACTATTATATAAAATATTTTTTTATTTTATTCATTACTTCGATGAAACCGTAGATAGGATAATTATCAAATTTTTAGATTACATAAAGTGGAAAGAACTAGCTTATATGTTATACAATATAATCGGGATATGAAATAACCTTACTAGGCTAGAAATTTGGACCAAATCTAAAAAGATGAAACATAATAAGTATAAATCCTTTCAGTTGGGTTAAGAATGACGTTTTTTTGTTTTTGTTTTTGTTTTTGTTTTTAAAGCAATTGGGGTTAAGTAACTTGCTCAAGGTTACACGGCTAGTCATTTGATTTATGCGTGGATGCTCATTTTCTGAGGCCGGATCTGATCTCGGGTCATCCCAACTCCGAGGCCGGCACTCTTACTCACTGCGCCACCTAGCCGCCCCTTTAGGGCAATTGGGGTTAAGTAACTTGCCCAAGGTTACACGGCTAGGTTTTTGTTTGTATGGATTAAGTGTCGGAGGCCGGCTCCGAACTCAGGTCCTTCTGATTCCCGGGCCGGGGCTCTATTCACTGCGCCACCTAGCCGCCCCAAGAATGACGTTTTAACGAAGTTAAAAACAACCTTTTCTTTATTACTTCCTGCATTTAGAGGGTTCAATATTCAAGTGACTTCCCATGACATCAGCATTTATCTGGATCCAAACTACAATTCTAATTCATGAATGTTATTTTAAGAAATCTCCATTCCTCTGAAAAAGGATGCTTTCCACATAATTATAGCATTTAAAAAGTTTGAGAGACATAATTTCTGGATAATTTAATCATTTTATTAATAATACCAGCATTTAATTTAATTTAATCATTTCATTAATAATACCAGCATTTTAATAAAAGGATGGTCATTTGGCCATCTCTCTCTTAGACAGAAGACAATTCATGGTAACAGCTCACAGCTTATTGGAAAAGAGGTGTTCCCAAGAGTGGCAATCAACTCTGATTGGTTATGAGAGAATGAATATTACAATGAGGGACTGAATGTATTCAAATGAACTTTGATTATGTCTTTACTTCTAAGTTGCCCCCTTCCTTTCTTGGGCAATCTATTCAAAGAATTTATTCACACCCAAACCTGAGTAGTGTGCAATTGCTTCCACATGTGGGTGAGGTCTAAACAAGATTATTAAGAAAGTTAGTCCAGTCTCATTATCAGTAATGTCTTTTAGTGACTGACCTTTTGAAATTAGGTCTTTAGAAAAAGGGGAAAACTTTGGATCTCCCCAAATCATTGGTTATTAATAATGATTTCTCCCCAAAGCTCTATCCTATTTATTACCACTCTAACCTCTCTCCCTTCCTGATTCCATCATACCTTTTTACTTATAGACAGCAACTATCCCATTGAATGTAAAGGCTTGATTTATTTAGTCTTAACAAGAAAATGAATGTAGACTGATCAGTTGTTTATACCACATGTGGTAGACAGTAACAGGTCTGAAAATGGAAGAGTATGAATAAGTGGAAAATCACAGAGAGAAGAAGAAACCTGAGGTTGAGCTAGTGGAGGCCAGAAGCAGAACGAGGACAATTTGGAGATTTTATAAAGACAAGATGGCTACAAAAGTCTAATTCAGGAAGCTGTTGAAAATGTGAGGACTTAAGAAAAGGAGGAACATTAGCAGGTTTCTGAAACCTATCCATAAGTGCTGCCTAAACTCAGTTACCCCAGAGAACCAACCAGAAAAGAGGTTGTGTCCTGAGTATCCAAAGGAGAGTCATCACGGGTTCAGAAGCTGGACTTATAATTTTTCAGTTGTGGAACTCTAGTCCACCAGTTTTCCCAGGAGTGATCTTGCTTATGGGGCAGCTAGGTAGTATAATGGATAGAGTTTGAGGCCTGGAGTTGGGAAGACTCCTCTTCCAGAGTTCAAATCCACCCTCAGACACTTTACTGTATGGGCAAGTCTTTTAACCTTATTTGCCTCATTTTCCTCATCTGTAAAATGAACTAGAGAAAGAAATGGAAAACCACTCCAGTATTTCTGCCAAGAAAACCCCAAATGGGGTCATGAAAAGTCAGCAATGACTGAAAAGCAACTAAACAACAACAAAATTTGACTCATACCATCCAAACTAAAAAAAGCATGACTCACAAAAATACCAATTTACTAATTTACACTGAGAAATTTAACTACCCAGTAGACTAAGTTATTTGAGCTGGCCAATGCATTCATTCCCAGGCAGAAAGTCTACTAGGAAAATCCAAAATTTTTCTTGGTGCACAAGGAACCCAACCAAGGCAACTGATTGAAACTTATTGAAAGTGACTGTATTATGGTTGGATGATGTTCTTACAGAATCCCCCAAACTCACACAACACAGTAAGGTCCCACGATTTACTGATAACATCATGACCTATACCAACACCACAATCAAATAACAATGTACTGTCTTGTTCTCACATTGATTTCCTAATCAATTCCTAATTCTTCCACAGGGAACAAGAGCAAGGTTGTGCTGTTAAATGTTTAACAACTGGAATCTTGGGGGAGCGGGATGGAGGGAATATATGGACACATACTTTTAAGTTCAATCTACTTCATTTACATTTTCTTAAATCTAGAAAACCAATGAAACAGTAAGTCAAGCCCTGATTTGTAGTAAAAGATGAAAATTTAATAATCTGCTGTCTACGCCAGTTAGTACTGCCTCCAGCACACTCCTGGACAGGGGCTAAAAAAGGCAGTAGTTGTATATATGTATAGATAGATAGATAGATAGATAGATATAGATATATGTAGATATAGATATGTTTACATATTTATGTTTATATTTATATATTTATATACATAAATTTTATACATACATATGTCCACACATATTGATGTGTATATATGTGTTCATGTTCACATATATGTATATACATGTAAACATGTGTACATGTACATATATGCACATGTGTGACACATTATATCTATATGCAAATAGATAGTTGTTGGACAAAGAAAACACACTAGTGGCAAAGAGGACAATTTAGAGGGGCTCAAAAGGGGGTAAGGTACACAAAAGATAGACCAGCTAAAGATGCATTTTTATATCAGGAAAAAGAATGATCTGTCCCACAAAAAGAGGGCTAGGGGTGAGAAGGTGAGTCCCACCCACCCAGGAAAGGAACACCATGGCTACAGCACCATGCCATGTAAGAGTGGGGTTATAGTGCACAAAAAAGAAAGGCAGAAGAGGGATCTGGGTTCTGCTGTATAACAGACAAGCAAAGGCAGAGCACCATAAAGTTCTAGAACAGTAGTCTCTGAGTTACAAGCAGGAACTGATATCCCTGGACCACCATGGGAAGAAAGTACACCCTGTATATATCGGCACCCTGGACAAAGCCCCAGGGTCCTACCCTAGTTACAACTGTGACTCCAACTGATGATTTTCCTGCCTTAATAGAATTGTAGCTGGGCAAAATGTCAACAATAGACACCTTCTACTGGATCTACTGTTATAAAACTTGTGTGTTATTACTGACCACCCCCCTCCCAGTATCTTTCCTTATGTGCCAATCATTATAGTTATCATGATTTAGTCTATTTAATGATGTTTGGGAGATACATGGGCCTCATCCACAGCACATTTACAAGTCATTGGAGAGGGTGATGTCTTTTGGACATTGTTCCCAAATTCTGCCAATATTTGGGACATACATCCCCCATTTCAGTAACTACTATTTCTAGTTATCTCTCTATGCTATATAGGAATTCTGGTCACTCCACACTAATATAAGGATATTGCAGCTGATTCAGGCCCCCTGAATTTTCACAATTAATTCAAATTTAATATAAGAGGAAGACTTATTGGGGGAAAAATGAAGACATCACAAAAATAAAATAGGCATTCTGGAAGGTGTGTTTGTATGGCAGCAGACAAGGAGACGTTGCCAAGCAACTAGGCCCATTGCCACCCTGACAGCATGTATATAAAACCCTCCAGTGAATTTTAGCAACATCTTTTGCTTTTCCCTCTTGCCCTAATCCCCCAAACCATGTACATATCTCTATGAACTCTCCATCTACCAGGTCACAAGGCATCCCAAAATGTAGATAACTGCTCTAAATCCTGTATTGTTTGGGAATAAGGATGCCTAGCACCAGTAGCATGCTTTAAAATGTTTAACAGTCAACTGAGGGGAAGGGAGGACAGAAGAGAAGGAATTACACAAGACATACTTTTAAAATTAATCTGTATAATTAACATTTTTCCATCACTTTCTTAAATTTAATTTTTTTAATAATAAATCAAATCTTGATTTGTATCATTTCAATTTCTGAGGTAAAAATGTTCACGCTGAAAATTTAACAATTAGTTCTTGGAGCTGGTTCAAGCTGACTCCAATATTCCCCTACATAGAATCCCATAGACCAGCATGGGAGGTCCTATTAGTGAAGAAATGTAAAGGACTCTGAAGCCAATTCTCATACGTGAAGTAATGAAGTAAGGACTAGGAAACCAGAATGTAGGATTTTTGTGCTCTCTCTAAGCCTGGGATAAGAACTGGAGAACAGTCAAGCATTGGCTTTTCTGTTTTCTTGGATGATAAAATAGAAACACACACCTAGATAGGGATGTATTTGCAAGGATTAGGAGTTCCTGGTAAGAAAGTAGCTTCAGGCCCCAGAGTGATAATAACCCACAGGCAAGAGCTTGCCTTAACTCAGCAGCCAACACAGTGCCTTCTCCTAGAAGATGCTCAGTAAATATTTGTCGAATTGAGTGGTATCCCAGGGAGGTGACAAGGTCAAGAAAAGTAGAGTACAAGGATTGAGGAAAAGCAGGATTTCAGCAGCAGCAAGAACAGAAGAGAGACCCATATGGCCACAATAACCTCATAGAGAATCCAGGACAAAGCAAAAATGCCTCCAGAAATCTTCCTACTTGTCCTACAGAGAGTGTAATTAGGGCCAAGGAACAAATAGGAGGGATGATAGCCTAGCCATAAAGTTACCAAGGCCTGAAATATTGTAATATCAGAGATAGCTAGGTGATGAAGCAGACCTGGAATCAGGAAGACCCGAGTTTAAATCCAGAAGCATCCTTTCAATACTAGTAGTAGTAGTAAAAATAGTAGTAGTCATAGTAGTCACAGTAGTAGTAGTTATTATAGTAGTCATAGTAGTTGTAGTGATAGTCATATTAGAATTTATAATAATTATTATTATTTCAACTTTCTTGTTTACTGGACATAAGATAGAAAAAGTCCAGAGACAAGTCACTAGCTTATTATTAATCTTTTATATTTAAATGTTCTGTTCTGTTATGTGAGTAAAACAATTGCTTTTTGTAATTGAATCATGGATTGATATGTATGATCATCTGTAGGCTTACTGAAAGTATCTTCGGACAATTCCAGTAGTAGATAGAGTGATGGGAATGGTGTATCAGCCTGTTTCTATAGAATTTTGATTTCTCATGCTAGTTCTTTATATTTTGAAAGGTCTTTTTAAATTGTATTTAACTTGGAGATGATGATTATTTTGGTATAGCAACATCTACTAATATTTTTAATTGTCTTTTATTGATCATTATTTTTCTGGGTGATTATGAGCAACAATTTGGTCTATGGCTAACAATTATTTCAGCACAGTTTATTTGTTGATTTCTCAATGAATATTTTGATGCTCATACAGCAATTTATTGTCCAGAAAATGGAAGCTGAGATGAAGGATATAACTGGTTCATAGTGAAAATGAATTTTAGACTCAACTCCTGGGTCCCTCAGACTAGTAGGAGAGCCTTCATGTTGTCTTTTGTTTTGTTTTGTTTTTGAATGGGAGAATGTAGGCCAATTGAGCCTAAGTGACTTGCCCAAGGTCACACAGCTAGTAAGTATTAAGTGCTTCACGTTGTCTTGTCAGGGTTCCAAGCCACTTCCCCAAACATCTCTTCACCATGCTACCTCCACTTTGACCATCAATTTCATCTTCCATCTTCCACCTTCCACTACCAGTCAGCTAAGAAACATTTATTAAGCAACTATCATGTTCCAGGCACTGTGTGAAGTACTAAGGGCACAAAGAAAAGCAGAAGGAAATCCTGTTCTCAAGGAGTTCACTATCTAATGAGAGAGATAACATGGGAACACTAGAGTGCAAATAAGGCATAGTCTCAAAGGAAATGTCAGATTAATAAGGACTGGGAAAGTCTTCTTGCAGGAGGTGGAATGAGACTTCAAAGAAGCTGGGGGAATCCAGGAGGCTGACATGAGGAGGGAGAGAATTCCAGTCCTGGGGGGACAACCTGTGAAAATAACCAGAGAGGGCGGAGCCAAGATAGCGGAGTAGAAACAGCTCGTCCAAGCCTCTCTGCCCCCAGATTCTCCACAAACTATGTAAAAAAGGACTCTGAAAAACTTCTGGAGCCCCAGCACCCACAGAACGACACAGAGAAGCTAACCTCCCGCTGAGGACAGCCCAGCACCCTGCAGGAAGGACCAGCGCAGTGGTCTGGGAGCCAGGAGCGCGAAGAGCGCAGGAGCCGAGCTGAGCCCAGGTCCACGTGAGCCAAGGTTTTAGCCCCAGGGCGGCAGGGCCAGCAGCCGGCTGGAGGAACCCCAGAACACCAGGAACTGTGGAGACACCAGAATTATCAACATAGACTTGCCTAGGACAAAGTAAGAGGTTAGTGTCCTATGGACTTTGGGACCTGTATTTGGGGAATGCGTCAGCTCCCTCCCCTGGGGGCTAGAAGCCGCTGAGGAGACACCACTGTGTAGTTTTCAGAGGCATTTCCGGCTCCCAGCCTACAAATCGTGGGGAGATCCAGCGATCAGTCTTGGGGGGTAATCGCTCTTGCTTTAACCTCCCTGGATCTGGATTGTGATCTAGGGTGGAAGTCGTGGGTGGGTTTACAGCTTGCCAGAAACGGAAGTTGCCCCCACACGTTCTGGACGAAAATTCCTCTATCTGGCCCTAAAGCCATAGTGTGGCAACAAGCCCAAAAGTCAAGTAATTAAGCGGCAACATGCCAAGGCAAAGGAAACAGAAAAATGCAACCCTAGACTCCTATTTTGGGGGCATAGAGCGGTAAAAGGACTGTGAGGTCAGAAGTCCTGCTCCAAAAGCCCCAGGGGAAAACATGAGTGGGTTGCAGGCCATAGAGGACCTTAAGAAGGACTTTAAAATCAAATAAGAGAAGTGGAGGAAAAATTGGAAAGAGAAATGAGAAGGATGCAGGAAAAGTATGAAATGAGGGTCAACAGCCTGACTGAGGAAAACAACACCTTAAAAAATAGACTAACTCAAATGGCAAAGGAGGCCCAAAAGGGCAATGAGGAGAAGAATGCCTTAAAAAGTCGAATTTGCCAGATGGAAAAGAATCTCAAAAGTTCACTGAGGAGATTCATTCCTTCAGAGTTAGACTGGAGCAAATGGAAGCTAGTGACTTATGAGAAATCAAGATGCTGTTAAGCAGATCCAAACAAACGAAAGATTAGAAGGCAATGTGAAATATCTCATGGGAAAAACCACTGACCTGGAGAATAGATCCAGGAGAGACAATTTAAAAATTATTGGACTGCCTGAAAGCCATGATCAAGGAAAGAACCTAGAAATCACCCTTCAAGAAATTCTCAAGGAAAACCGCCCTGATGTTTTAGATCCAGAGGGCAAAATAGAGGTTGAAAGAATCCACCAATCACCTCCTGAAAAAGATCCCAAAAAGAAAACTCCCAGGAATATTATAGCCAGTTCCAGAATCCCCAGATCAAGGAGAAAATACTACAAGCAGCCAGGAAGAAACAATTTCAATATTGTGGAAACACAATCAGAATAGCCAGGACCTGGCAGCTTCTACACTGAGGGATCGAAGGGCATGGAATATGATATTCCAGAGGGCAAAAGAACTGGGAATGAACCCAAGGGTCACCTACCCAGCAAAACTGAGTATTTTGTTTCAGGGAAAATATGGTCATTCAGTGGAATAGAGGACTTTCAAGCATTCTTGAGGAAAAACCAGAGTTGAATAGAAAATTTGACATCCAGACGCAAGAAGTAAGAGATGCCTGAGAAGGTAATCAGGGAAAAGAAATCAAAAGGAACTTATCAAAGTTGAACTATTTACATTCCTATATGGAAAAGCAATATCTGTGACTGATGATATCTTTCTCACTATGAAAAATAATGGAAGAAGGGGGTGTGGTCATACAAATACATATGTGAATGTGTGTGTATATGGCTACAGTTATATATGGATAGAGGGCATAGGTTGATTTTGTTGGGAAGGGAGAGTACTCAAGGGATGAAATTATGAGGTGAGAGAGGAAAATGGCAAGAGGAGATGGGGAGAGACAGGGTAGGGTAAACTATCTCATGTAGAAGAAGCAAGGGGAAGTGGTTGCAAAGGAGGTGGAGGATAAGGAAGGCTAAAAACGCAAAACCACATCCACATTGAATTTGGTTCAGGGAGAAAATGATATACATACTAAATGGGATATCTCAACCTGCAGCAGGATAGGGGGAAGGGGGATGAGAGGAGGGATGATGGATGGGAGGGCATCCTTGGGGGAGGGGAGGTTGGAAGTACCCACTATAGAAGAGGGACAGGATCATGTAGGGAATGGACCAGGTGGGGGGGTGGGATGAGTGGGAGGGAATTATAAGCAGCCTTGTACAATATATCTATCATGATAATGTTTTGCATAGCTAGACATGTACAACATATACTGAATTACTTATATCCCAGGAAGGAATGGGTGACAAGGGAGGAAGGAAATGGATCTGAAATTCAAGGTCGTAACATTAAATGTTTCAAATATATATATAAATACTCTTATTAATACTCTTTTGCCTATAATTGGGAGATAAGATGTGCAGGCATTGGGACACAAAGATTCATCTTCCTCTAATGGAAAAGTCGATGGGGGTATGGAGAAGGTATGGGAGAGAGCAGATTGGAGGAAGCGATATCTTGTGGGACTGCTATTCTGGGAGGTTGGGTAGGGGAATAATGGGGGGAAAATGATTGTAACTCAAAATCTGGCGGAAATGAATGATGTAAAACAGAAGTTAATAAAGTATTTGTTTAAAGAAAATAACCAGAGAAAGAAGAGTCATGTGCAAGGAACGATAAGGAGGACGGTGTCAATGGATCTCAGGATACCTGGAAGTGAGCAAGGTATAAGAAGACTGGAAGGGCAGAAGAGGGTCAGGTTATGAAGGGCTCTGAATGCCAAAGAAGATTACATATTTGATCCTAAAGATAGCAGAGAGCCAGGAGTTCGCTGAATGGGGGGTAGGTGGGTAGGGTACCAAGGTTATCCCTGCACTTTGGGAAGATGGATTTGACAGTTAAGTGGAGGTCGTGCTGGAATGGGGAGAGACTTCAGACAGAGAGACCCATTACACAGCTACTGTGATAGCACAGACATGAAGTGACAAGGGCCTGTACCAAGGTGGTATAGCGTCAGGCACATGCGATAGATTTTCCAAAAGTAGAACGGACAAGACTTGGCAACAGATTGGAAATGAGGAAAAGAGAAAAATAAGAGAAAGAATGTGAGGTGTCAAGGATAACACCTGGCTTTTGAATCTGGGTGACTAGGAGAAGGGTAGGAAAGGTAGGAAGTGGATAGTATTGGAAGGAAAGATAATGAGTGAGTTCCCTTTTAGACAGGTAGAGTTTAAGATATCTATGGGACAACCAATGTAAGTTGCTCCCTAGGCAGTTGGAGAATGGAAGTCAGGAGAAAGCTAGAGCTGGATATGCAGATCTGAGAATCATTAGCATAGAGGTGATAATTGAATCCATGAGAGCTAATGAGTGAAATAGAAAAGAGGGAAAGAGAAGAGGGCCCAGGGGTAGACAGACCTGAAGATCCAACAAAGGAGACTGAGGAGCAGCCAGATAGGGAAGAATAGAACCGAGAGTCTCAAAGAGAAGAGGGTAACTGATACTTTCAAAGGCTGTAGAGACATCAAGACTGAAGACTGAGCATCACCATTTACTGCAATTTTGGATTCTGCCCCTGGATCCTCCAGCTCTGGGAGAGGAGCTTTTATCCTACCTTGACAATAACCAGGCC
>WOXC01001981.1:0-70308 GCA_011680675.1 Gymnobelideus leadbeateri
AGTGGTCTGGGAGCCGGCAGCGCGCAGAGCGCAGGAGCCGAGCCGAGCCCAGGTCCACGTGAGCTGAGGTTTTAGCCCCAGGGCGGCAGGGCCAGCAGCCGGCTGGAGGAACCCCAGAACACCAGGAACTGTGGAGACTCCAGAATTATCAACATAGACTTGCCTAGGACAAAGTAAGAGGTTAGTGTCCTATGGACTTCGGGACCTGTATTTGGGGAATGCGTCAGCTCCCTCCCCTGGGGGCTAGAAGCTGCTGAGGAGACACACCACTGTGTAGTTTTCAGAGGCATTTCCGGCTCCCAGCCTACAAATCGTGGGGAGATCCAGCGATCAATCTTGGGGGGTAATCGCTCTTGCTTTAACCTCCCTGGATCTGGATTGTGATCTAGGGTGGAAGTTGTGGGTGGGTTTACAGCTTGCCAGAAACGGAAGTTGCCCCCACACGTTCGGGACGAAAATTCCTCTAGCTGGCCTTAAAGCCATAGTGTGGCAACAAGCCCAAAAGTCAAGCAATTAAGTGGCAACATGCCAAGGCAAAGGAAACAGAAAAATGCAACCCTAGACTCCTATTTTGGGGGCATAGAGCGGGAAAAGGACTGTGAGGTCAGAAGTCCTGCTCCAAAAGCCCCAGGGGAAAACATGAGCGGGTTGCAGGCCATAGAGGACCTTAAGAAGGACTTTAAAAATTAAATAAGAGAAGTGGAGGAAAAATTGGGAAGAGAAATGAGAGGGATGCAGGAAAAGTATGAAATGAGGGTCAACAGCCTGACTGAGGAAAACAACACCTTAAAAAATAGACTAGCTCAAATGGCAAAGGAGGCCCAAAAGGGCATTGAGGAGAAGAATGCCTTAAAAAGTCGAATTTGCCAGATGGAAAAAGAATCTCAAAAGTTCACTGAGGAGATTCATTCCTTCAGAGTTAGACTGGAGCAAATGGAAGCTAGTGACTTTATGAGAAATCAAGATGCTGTTAAGCAGATCCAAACAAATGAAAGATTAGAAGGCAATGTGAAATATCTCATGGGAAAAACCACTGACCTGGAAAATAGATCCAGGAGAGACAATTTAAAAATTATTGGACTACCTGAAAGCCATGATCAAAGAAAGAACCTAGAAATCACCCTTCAAGAAATTCTCAAGGAAAACTGCCCTGATGTTTTAGATCCAGAGGGCAAAATAGAGGTTGAAAGAATCCACCGATCACCTCCTGAAAAAGATCCCAAAAAGAAAACTCCCAGGAATATTATAGCCAGGTTCCAGAATCCCCAGATCAAGGAGAAAATACTACAAGCAGCCAGGAAGAAACAATTTCAATATTGTGGAAACACAATCAGAATAGCCCAGGACCTGGCAGCTTCTACACTGAGGGATCGAAGGGCATGGAATATGATATTCCAGAGGGCAAAAGAACTGGGAATGAACCCAAGGGTCACCTACCCAGCAAAACTGAGTATTTTGTTTCAGGGGAAAATATGGTCATTCAGTGGAATAGAGGACTTTCAAGCATTCTTGAGGAAAAAACCAGAGTTGAATAGAAAATTTGACATCCAGACGCAAGAAGTAAGAGATGCCTGAGAAGGTAATCAGGGAAAAGAAATCAAAAGGAACTTATCAAAGTTGAACTATTTACATTCCTATATGGAAAAGCAATATCTGTGACTGATGATATCTTTCTCACTATGAAAATAATGGAAGAAGGGGGTGTGGTCATACGAATACATATGTGAATGTGTGTGTATATGGCTACAGTTATATATGGATAGAGGGCATAGGCTGATTTTGTACGGAAGGGAGAGTACTCAAGGGATGAAATTATGAGGTGAGAGAGGGAAGTGGCAAGAGGAGATGGGGAGAAACATGGTAGGGTAAACTATCTCATGTAGGGGAAGTGGGTGCAAAGGAGGGGAGAATAAGTAAGGCTAAAAAGGCAAAACCACATTCATATTGAATTTGGTTCAGGGAGAAAATGACATACATACTAAATGGGATATCTCAACCTGCAGCAGGATAGGGGGAAGGGGGATGAGAGGAGGGATGATGGATGGGAGGGCATCCTTGGGGTGAGGGGAGGTTGGAAGTACCCACTATAGAAGAGGGACAGGATCATGTAGGGAATGTACCAGGTGGGGGGTGGGATGAGTGGGAGGGAATTATAAGCAGCCTTGTACAATATATCTACTATGATAATGTTTTGCATAGCTAGACATGTACAACATATACTGAATTACTTATATCCCAAGAAGGAATGGGTGACAAGGGAGGAAGGAAATGGATCTGAAATTCAAGGTCGTAACATTAAATATTTCAAATATATATATAAATACTATTATTAATACTCTTTTGCCTATAATTGGGAGATAAGATGTGCAGGCATTGGCACACAAAGATTCATCTTCCTCTAATGGAAAAGTCGATGGGGGTATGGGAGAAGGTATGGGAGAGAGCAGATTGGAGGAAGTGATATCTTGTGGGACTACTATTCTGGGAGGTTGGGTAGGGGAATAATGGGGGGAAAATGATTGTAACTCAAAATCTGGCGGAAATGAATGATGTAAAACAGAAGTTAATAAAGTATTTGTTTAAAAAAAATAGACTAAATCAAATGGCAAAGGAGGCCCAAAAGGGTAATGAGGAGAAGAATACCTTAAAAAGTCGAATTTGCCCGATGGAAAAAGAATCTCAAAAGTTCACAGAGGAGATTCATTCCCTCAGAATTAGACTGGAGCAAATGGAAGCTAATGACTTTATGAGAAATCAAGATGCTGTTAAGCAGATCCAAACAAATGAAAGATTAGAAGGCAATGTGAAATATCTCATGGGAAAAACCACTGACCTGGAAAATAGATCCAGGAGAGACAATTTAAAAATTATTGGACTACCTGAAAGCCATGATCAAAGAAAGAACCTAGAAATCACCCTTCAAGAAATTCTCAAGGAAAATTGCCCTGATGTTTTAGAGCTAGAGGGCAAAATAGAGATTGAAAGAATCCACCAATCACCTCCTAAAAATGATCCCAAAAAGAAAACTCCCAGGAATATTATAGCCAGGTTCCAGAATCCCCAGATCAAGGAGAAAATACTCCAAGCAGCCAGGAAGAAACAATTTCAATATTGTGGAAACAAAATCAGATTAGCACAGAACCTGGCAGCTTCTACACTGAGGGACTGAAGGGCATGGAATATGATATTCCATAGGGCAAAAGAGCTGGGACTGAACCCAAGGGTCACCTACCCAGCAAAACTGAGTATTTTGTTTCAGGGGAAAATATGGTCATTCAGTGGAATAGAAGACTTTCAAGCATTCTTGAGGAAAACACCAGAGTTGAATAGAAAATTTGACATCCATACTTAAGAAGCAAGAGATGCCTGAGAAGGTAATCAGGGAAAAGAAATTAAAAGGAACTTATCAAAGTTGAACTATTTACATCCCTATATAGAAAAACAATAACTGTGACTGATGAAATCTTTCTCAGTATGAAAATAATGGAAGAAGGGTATATGGTCATATGAATACATATGTGAATGTGTGTATATATGTTTACAGTTATATAAGGATAGAGGGCATAGGTTGAATTTGTTGGGAAGGGATGATACTCAGGGGGTGAAATTATGAGGTGAGAGAGGAAAGTGGCAAGAGGAGATGGGGAGAGACAGGGTAGGGCAAACTATCTCATGTGGAAGAAGCAAGGGGTAGTGGCTGCAAGGGAGGGGAAGAATAGGAAGGCAAAAAGGCAAAACCACATTCTAGGTGAATTTGGTTCAGGGAGAGAATGACATACATACTAAATGGGATATCTCAACCTGCAGCAGAATAGGGGGAAGGGGGATGAGAGGAGGGATGATGGATGGGAGGGCATCCTTGGGGTGAGGGGAGGTTGCAAGTACCCACTATAGAAGAGGGACAGGATCAAGTAGGGAATGGACCAGGTGGGGGGTGGGATGAGTGGGAGGGAATTATATGCAGCCTTGTACAATATATCTACTATGATAATGTTTTGCATAGCTAGACATGTACAACATATACTGAATTACTTATCTTCCCAGGGGGAATGGGTGACAAGGGAGGAAGGGAATGGATCTGAAATTCGAGGTCTTAAGATTAAATGTTTCAAATATATATATATACACACTCTTATTAATACTCTTTTGCTTGTAATTGGAAGATAAGATGTGCAGGCATGGGAACACAGAGATTCACCTTCCTCTAATGGAAAAGTCGAAGGGGGTATGGGAGAAGATATGGGAGAGAGCAGAGTGGAGGAAGCGATATCTTGTGGGACTGCTATTCTGGGAGAGTGGGTAGGGGAAAAACAGGCGGGAGGGAATAATTGTAACTCAAAATCTGGTGGAAATGAATGATGTAAAACAGAAGTTAATAAAGCATTTGTTTAAAAAAAAAGGAAAAAAAAATATCTGAGGATTTCACCATATGTGTCGCTTGAGAATTATTCATGATTAAAAAATTACTTTTTTTGTCCTCTATCTCTATCCTCTCAAGTCTGAAAGAAGGACTATTTTGCCTTTTTTTTTTTATCTTCTTTACCTTATTGAATTCAACTGAGAACACTTAAGTAGTTTTGTGAGCACAGGGAATTCTTAAGCATTCCTAGTGCCTTCCCTCCTTGATTATCTCCAGTTTATCCTGTCTACATAGTACTTGTGAACATTGGTGTTTACATGTTGTCTCCCCATTAGAATATAAGTACTTTGATAGGAGGGACTGTCTTTTGCCTTTATTTCTATCCCCAGTGCTTGGCACAGGGCCTAGCATTTAGTATGTATTTAAGAATTGCTTATTGACTAGCTTATTATAATATCTTTGGAACCATATTCTGCTCTGTCATTTCCTAGATAGTCTGTTATTAACTTGTGCTGGTCTGAAAGATCTATGACTCTACTGATCAAATAGTATCAATAATTGTTTATGTAATTACTGTTGTTAAAGATTCAGTAATTATATCTGAAAGTGATGTGAATTTGTCCTCTTATTTTCTTCATTGGGTTAACGAGTCATCTTTAGTCCATTTGCCTTTTTCATTATAGTAATGTTTCTTTCCTAGGAAATATTATTTTCACTATTGTGGCTTAAATCTTATATTTCATCTTATTTAATCCATGGAATCTAATCTTTCATTCATCTACTGTCATTTGACTGTATTACTGCCAAGCAAACAGCAGCTACAAACATACACACACACACACACACACACACACACACACACACACATACACACATGATTTTTATAATAGGAAAATTGCAGAGAGTAAGACTGAATATATTTTGGAAGTTTACCAAGTTTGGATACAGTTAGACACAAAGAACACTACTAGCCCTCGATTTTTCTACCTATGAAATACTATTGCTCTTTATGATAATGATATTTGCGTAGCATTCACAAACTGTACCCTAAAAGACAGAGGAGGTCTGGTATATTGCCTAGAATACCAGCCTTGGATTGAGGAAAACTTAGATTTAAATCTCCTCTCTGACTCATATAATGTATGATCATGGCCTAGCAGCTAAATCTTTTAGTTTCCTAGGAAACTTCTTAAAGGACACAGACAAGTGGTTGATACGCATGTAGAGATGGGAGTTTCCACATTGGTATTTCCCCACACCGATGAAATTATAAGTCTCGATCAAAACAGAAGCAAATAGACAATGCACTGTACTTATATAAATGAGCCCACTTTACTCCAGATTGCTGTCTGACACAGTTGACAAGACATCAAGAAGTTCTCTTCTCCTATGGTTATTTTGGTCATATTCACTATTAAATAAATCATCTTGAAAAACATGAAGAAAGTTACCTCAACTGCATCTTCCTCCTCTCTTTAAAATCAAAAAGATAAAATTTAACTGATTTCCAAGGAGAAAACACACACACACACACACAAACACACATGCATATATATTAGAAAGATGAAAGAACAAAGTAGATTTTATAATTTTTGGTTTTATATTAGTGAGGAAACATTAAAATAATAAGAACATATATATGTGTGTGTATATATATCTGTATCTATATATATGCATATAAAGGTATGTGTGTGTTTGTGTACGTGTATATCTTTTAAGTTTTGTAAAACCCTACTCAGTAGGAGCAATTATTCTAATTTTACTGGTGAAAAAACTAATACTCAAAGTAATTTTCCCAGAATTTCCCAGTTAGTTAAGTATCTAAGGATGGATTTGATTCTAAGTCTTCTAGATTCCCTCTACCTGTGTTAACAATAATAGAAGGCTTAGGAACTCTCCTACCCAGAAAATTATATAAACAGGCCAGAAAGCACACAGAATTTGCCCTAGGATTATAGTTCAACTATCCTCCTTGATGATGTTACTCTTTCTGATAGTCCCCAATTCTGGGCCCCGTTTTTGTTTTTTGTTTTGTTTTGCTCCGGCCAACACTGATTCATCACTCAGGACTTGATCCTTTGTCTGCCTAGCATTTGCCAAATGACTTTTACCTAGCTCCATTTATAGGCTCAGGCATTCCAAGCTTGTATGGTCCCATTAGATAACCATTTCCTAACCTTCACAGTAAAATTATGTTCCTATTAAATGAAGAGATCAGAAATTTCTTATGATGCCTCACTATTAGAAGGTGCTTAATAGAAGTAAACTAATTTGCTTTCTTCATATCATTTTCTTCCAGAGTCAAATATCCAACATCTATTTCTATACATTGTGGAGACTAATCATATTTATAGAAATGTTTTGTGTTCTTACACTTCCTTTTTTGCCCCTTTCCCTGCTTCAAAATAAGATAAGGACAGGACTTGTGATTTTGTTGATGTAGACAGTTCTCTGAATTAGGCCCAAAAGTTCAAAAATACTTGCTATAATGAACCCTCTCTCAGACTTTAAAAATGCTTTTTATACCTTTCTGATAATCATCAGTGGATACATAACTAAAAAATATGTGATAAAAAAAATCAGACTTAATAACAGCTACTTTGGATGGGCTCCTTTCACCTGTCTTTCTGTCCCTCACAGAATCTCATCCTTGTTCCTTTTAACAGGAACCTATATATGAATTAGAAGTTCTAACCAGAACATTGTAGAACCAATTCCTCCATCTAGCAATTGCTTTTATCCTCCATATGATGAATACCAAATAGCCCAAGGATTCTTTGGCAATTGTTTTTAAAAAATCTTGTGTGGAAGATGGTGGAGTAGAAACAGCACGTCCAAGCCTCTCTGCCGCCAGATTCCCCCCAAACTATGTAAAAGGAGACTCTGAACAACTTCTGGAGCCCCAGCACCCAGAGAACGACACAGAGAAGCTAACCTCCCGCTGAGGACAGCCCAGCAGCCCTGCAGGAAGGACCAGCGCAGAGGTCTGGGACCTGACAGCGCGCAGAGCGCAGGAGCCGAGCCAAGCCCAGGTCCGCGTGAGCCGAGGTTTTAGCCCCAGGGCGGCAGGGCCAGCAGCCAGCTGGAGGAACCCCAGAACACCAGGAGCTTTGGGGACTCCAGAATTATCAACATAGACATGCCTAGGACAAAGTAAGAGGTTAGTGTCCTATGGACTTTGGGACCAATATTTGGGGAATGTGTTGGCTTCCTCCCCTGGGGGCTAGAAGCCGCTGAGGACAAACTCCATTTCGTAGTTTTCAGAAACAGCTCCAGCTCCTGGCCTGTGAACTGTAGGGAGATGCAGCGATCAATCTTGTGGGGTAATCGCTCTTGCTTTAACCTCCCTGGATCTGGATTGTGATCTGGGGTGGAAGTCTTGGGTGGGTTTACAGCTTGCCAGAAATGGAAGTTGCCCCCCACACGTTTGGGATGAAAATTCCTCTATCTGGCCTTAAAGCCATAGTGTGGCAACAAGCCCAAAAGTCAAGCAATTAAGTGGCAACATGCCAAGGCAAAGGAAACAGAAAAATGCAACCCTAGACTCCTATTTTGGGGGCATAGAGCAGGAAAAGGACTATGAGGTCAGAAGTCCTGCTCCAAAAGCCCCAGGGGAAAACATGAACGGGTTGCAGGCCATAGAGGACCTTAAGAAGGACTTTAAAAATCAAATAAGAGAAGTGCAGGAAAAATTGGAAAGAGAAATGAGAAGGATGCAGGAAAAGTATGAAATGAGGGTCAACAGCCTGACTGAGGAAAACAACTCCTTAAAAAATAGACTAACTCAAATGGCAAAGGAGGCCCAAAAGGGCAATGAGGAGAAGAATGCCTTAAAAAGTCGAATTTGCCAGATGGAAAAAGAATCTCAAAAGTTCACTGAGGAGATTCATTCCTTCAGAGTTAGACTGGAGCAAATGGAAGCTAATGACTTTATGAGAAATCAAGATGCTGTTAAGCAGATCCAAACAAATGAAAGATTAGAAGGCAATGTGAAATATCTCATGGGAAAAACCACTGACCTGGAAAATAGATCCAGGAGAGACAATTTAAAAATTATTGGACTACCTGAAAGCCATGATCAAAGAAAGAACCTAGAAATCACCCTTCAAGAAATTCTCAAGGAAAACTGCCCTGATGTTTTAGATCCAGAGGGCAAAATAGAGGTTGAAAGAATCCACCAATCACCTCCTGAAAAAGATCCCAAAAAGAAAACTCCCAGGAATATTATAGCCAGGTTCCAGAATCCCCAGATCAAGGAAAAAATACTACAAGCAGCCAGGAAGAAACAATTTCAATATTGTGGAAACACAATCAGAATAGCCCAGGACCTGGCAGCTTCTACACTGAGGGATCGAAGGGCATGGAATATGATATTCCAGAGGGCAAAAGAACTGGGAATGAACCCAAGGGTCACCTACCCAGCAAAACTGAGTATTTTGTTTCAGGGGAAAATATGGTCATTCAGTGGAATAGAGGACTTTCAAGCATTCTTGAGGAAAAAACCAGAATTGAATAGAAAATTTGACATCCAGACACAGGAAGGAAGAGATGCCTGAGAAGGTAATCAGGGAAAAGAAATCAAGGGGAACTTATCAAAGTTGAACTATTTTCATTCCTATATGGAAAAGCAATAACTGTGACTGATGATATCTTTCTCACTATGAAAATAATGGAAGAAGGGGGTGTGGTCATATGAATACATATGTGATTGTGTGTGTATATGGTTACAGTTATATATGGATAGAGGGCATAGGTTGAATTTGTTGGGAAGGGAGAATACTCAAGGGATGAAATTATGAGGTGAGAGAGGAAAGTGGCAAGAGGAGATGGCGAGAGACAGGGTAAGGTAAACTATCTCATGTAGAAGAAGCAAGGGGAAGTGGTTGCAAAGGAGGGGGACAAGAAGGAAGGCTAAAAAGGCAAAACCACATTCACATTGAATTTGGTTCAGGGAGAAAATGACATACATACTAAATGGGATATCTCAACCTGCAGCAGGATAGGGGGAAGGGGGATGAGAGGAGGGATGATGGATGGGAGGGCATCCTTGGGGTGAGGGGAGGTTGGAAGTACCCACTATAGAAGAGGGACAGGATCATGTAGGGAATGGACCAGGTGGGGGGTGGGATGAGTGGGAGGGAATTATAAGCAGCCTTGTACAATATATCTACTATGATAATGTTTTGCATAGCTAGACATGTACAACATATACTGAATTACTTATCTCCCAAGAGGGAATGGGTGACAAGGGAGGAAGGAAATGGACCTGAAATTCGAGGTCTTAACATTAAATGTTTCAAATATATATAAATACTATTATTAATACTCTTTTGCTTGTAATAGGGAGATAAGATGTGCAGGCATTGGGACACAAAGATTCACCTTCCTCTAATGGAAAAGTCGATGGGGGTATGGGAGAAGGTATGGGAGAGAGCAGATTGGAGGAAGCGATATCTTGTGGGACTACTATTCTGGGAGGTTAGGTTGGGGAATAATGGGGGGAAAATGATTGTAATTCAAAATCTGGCGGAAATGAATGATGTATAACAGAAGTTAATAAAGCATTTGTTAAAAAAAAATAAAAAAATAAAATAAAAAATCTTGTTTGACTTATGATTAAACCTTAGACTTTCCCCTTCCTCTGTGTTTAACATAGTGAGTTTTTTGCCTTTTCTATCCCCATTCCCATCATGTTTTCCCATTTCCACAGAGTTAAATTCTTATTATGTCTACTTTCAAGAGGCTACTTCCCCATACTTGATCTACATACAGCAATTGTGTCTTAGTAGAAGCAGAGAGATGAAAGCAGGGGGAGGAAAAATACCTTGGTGAGAATGGGAATAGGGTGACAACCTGTATCCAATACCCAGTCACATTTCAAAAATTTTAATAACAGTTAAATCTTTACCCATTCTCAAATGTCAAAAATTTTCCAACATTTTAATGGATATTTTAACATAGAAATAATACTTAGTGAGATCAAATGGCAAATCACTAACCCCAATTAGTGTTCTTGTTTCTTTTTTATTTTTTAAAATTAAATTGGTGTATTTACTTTTAGTTTACAACATTCAGTTCCACAGTCCCTTGAGTGTCAAATTTTCACCCCCTTCTTCTTCCCCCCCCCCCCCATCATGGAAGCATGCACTTGAATATAGGATCTACAAATATTTTCACATTAATCATTAGTCAGGTTGAAAAGAAGAATTATACCTGATGTAATGATCAGTGGGAAAGAGGAAACAAAACAAAACAAGAGACACATCAAGTAGTTTGTTTCAATCTGCATTCAGATTCCAGATCGTTTTCTCTGGATGTGGATATCTCTTTTGATCATGAGTCTTTTGGATTTGTCTTATAACCTTACATTGCTAAGAGCAGCCCAGTCTATTGAAGTTAGTAATCACACATAAGTTCTGTCTCTGATTGTATATAGATTTCTCCTGGTTCTCCTCTTCTCAGTCAGCATCAGTTTATATAAGTCTCTCCAGGTTATTATGAACTCCTCATTTCTTATAGCACAGTAATATTCCATTACATTCATATAGCACAACTTGTTCAGCCATTCCCAATTGATGGACATCCACTTGATTTCCAATTCTTTGCCACCACAAAAAGAGCTGCTATAAATATTTTTGTACATAGGGGTCCTCCTCCCACTTCTCTGATCTCTTTGAGATATAGCCCTAGAAGTAGTGTTGCTGGGCCAGAGAGTATGCACTTATTTATAGCCTTTGAGGCATAGTTCCAGATTGCTCTCCAGAATGGCTGGATCAGTTCACAACTTCACCAACAATGCATTAGTGTTCCAATTTTTCCCCATCCCCTCCACCATTTATTATTTTCCTCTTTTGTCATCTTAGCCAATCTGGCCAGTGGGATATGGTACCGCAGAGTTTGTTTTAATTTGCATTTCTTTAATGTCTAGTGATTTAGAACATTTTTTTCAAATGTTTATAGATATCTTTAATTTCATCTTCTGAGAATTACCTGTTCATATCCTTTGACCATTTATCAGCTGGGGAGTGGCTTTTATTCTATAGATTTGACCCAATTTGTATATTTTAGAAATGAGGCCTTTATCAGAGATACTGATTGTAAAAATTCTTTCCCAATTTTCTACTTCCCTCTTAATCTTGGTAACATTGGCTTTATTTGTACAGAAACTTTTCAATTTAATGTCATAAAAATTATCCATTTTGCATTTTATAATGATCTCTAACTCTTATTTTGTCATGAAGTCTTCCCCTCTCCATAGATCTGACAGGTAAACTATCCCTTGCTCTCCCAGATTGCTTGCAGTATCAGACTTTATACCTAGATCATGTACCCATTTTACCTTTATTTTTATGTATGGTGTTATATATTGGTCTATGCATAATTTCTACCATAAAAGTTCCAGTTTTCTATTCCAAAAACTGGGGTCTCTGGGTTTTTCAAAGAGTAGATTACTATATTCATTGTCTGCTGTTCTTGTGTGTTCAATCTATTCCACAGATCCACTATGCTATTCCTTAGGCATTACAAAATGGTTTTGATGACTGCTGCTTTATAATACAGATTAAAATCCGGTATGGCTAGGCCACCTTCCCTAGCATTTCTTTTGATTAATTCCCTTGATATTCTGGACCTTTTGTTCTTCCAAATGAATTTTGATAATATTATTCCTAGCTCTACAAAATAATGTTTTGGTAGATTGATTGGTATGGCACAAAATATGTAATTCAATTTAGGTAAAAATTGTCATTTTTATCATATTAGCTAGACCCAGTCATGAGCAATTGATTTTTTTTTTCCAATTAGTCCGATCTGACTTTGTCTGAAAAGTGTTTTGCAATTGTGTTTATATAAGTTCTGGCTTTGTTTTGATAGGTAGATTCCCAAATATTTTATAATGTCTACAGTACCTTTAATGTTATTTCTCTTTCTATCTCTCACTATTGAATTTCATTAGAGATATATAGAAATGCTGAGGATTTATGTGGGTTTATTTTATATCCTACAAATTTGCCAAATTTGTTTATTATCTCAAGTAGATTATTATTTGTTTCTCTAGGATTCTCTAAGTATATCATCATATCATCTGCAAAGTGTGATAGCTTAGTCTCTGCCTAATTTGTTTCCTTCAATTTCTTTTTCTTCTCTTATTGCTACTGCTAACATTTATAGTACTGAATTGAATAAGAGGGGTGATAATGGACATCCTTGTTTTACCCCTGATCTTACTGGAAATGCTTCTAGATTATCCCCATTACATATAATACTTGCTGATGGTTTTAGATAGATGCTACCTATTATTTTAAGGAAGACTCCATTTATTCCTATACTTTCTAGTGTTTTTAATAGGAATGGGTGTTGTATTTTGTCAAAAGCCTTTTCTGCGTCTATTGAGATAATCATATGATTTCTGTTAGTTTTGCTGTTTTTATGATGAATTATACTGGTAGTTTTCATGATACTGAACCACCCTTGGATTCCTGGAATAAATGCTACCTGATTAAAGTATATTATTCTCAAGAAGAATTGCTTTAGTCTTTTAGCTAATATTTTATTCAGAATTTTTGCATTTATATTCATAAAGAAAATTGGTCTATAATTTTCTTACTTTGTTTTATCTCTTCCTGATTTAGGTATTAGTACCATATTTGTATCATAAAAAGAATTTGGTGTCACTCCTTCTTCTCCAATTTTCCTGAATAGTTTGTAAAGTATCAGAGTCAATTATTCTTTAAATGTTTGGTAGAATTCACTAGTAAAGCCATCTGGCCCTGAAGATTTTTTCCTAGGGAGTTCACTGATGCCTTTTTCAATTTCTTTTTCTGAGATGGGGTTATTTACTTAGTTTACTTCCTCTTGAGTTAGTTGGGGTAACTTATATTTTTGTAGAGATTCCATCATTTCACACTAAAATTTTCAAATTTATTTGCATACAATTGGCCAAAATAATCCCTAATTATTGTTATAATTTCCTCTTCCTTGTAGGTAGATTCACTCTTTTCATTTTTGATATTTGTAATTTGATTTTCTTCTTTTATTTATTTTGTCATAATGACTAAAGGTCTATCAATTTTATTTTTTCATAATACCAGCTCTTAGTTTTATTTATTAATTCAAATTTTTCTTAAATTCAATTTTATTAATCTCTCCTTTGGTTTTCATAATTTCTAATTTGGTATGTAATTGGGGGTTTTCAATTTGTTCCTTTTTTTTTTTGCTTTTTCAGTTACATGCCAGATTTATTTATCTCCAGTTTTCTTTATTTTATTTATATATGCATTCAGGGATATAAAACTTCCCCTTAAAACTGCTTTTGCTGCAGCCCACAAGTTTTGGTATGTTGGCTCATTATTGTCATAATCTTGAATGAAGTTACTGATTGTTTCTATAAATTCTTGTTTGACCCACTCTTTCTTTAGGATTAAGTTATTTAGGTTCCAATTAGTTTTTAGTCTATCCTTCTATGGCCCTTTATTACATATAATTTTATTGCATCATGATTTGGAGGATGAATTTGATATTTCTGCCTTTCTGCATTGAATTGTGAGGTGTTCATGCCCTAATACATGGTCATTTTTTTTATATGTGCCATGTACTTCAGAGAAGAAGGTATATGCCTTTTTCCCCATTGAATTTTCTCCAGATGTCTACCATATCTATCTTCACTAAGATTCTATTTACCTCCTTAACTTCTTTCCTGTTTATTTTGAGGTGAAATTTATCAAGCTCAGAGAGGGGGGATTGAAGTCCCCCACTAGTATAGTTTTACTATCTATTTCTTCCTCTAACATCCTTAACATCTCCTTTAGTGATTTGGATGCTGTAATGCTTGTTGCATAAATATTTAGTAATGCTATTGCTTCATTTTCCATGATGACTTTTAACAGGATAGAATTTCCTTCCTTATCTTTGTAATTATATCTATTTTTTTCTTTTGCTTTGTCTGAGATAAGGATTGCTACCCTAGCTTTTTTTTTTCTTTTGTCTTTAGCTAGGCATGATATATTTTACTCCAGCTTTTTACCTTTACCCTGTGTGTATCCCTCTGTTTCAGATAAGTTTCTTGTAAACACCATGCTGTAGGATTATGGTTTTTAATCCATTATGCTATCCACCTCCATTTTATGGGAGAGTTCATCCCTTTCACATTCACAGTTCTGATTACTATCTGATTACCCTCCTATTCCCTCCCCATTTATGCTTTTATTTTTCCCTTTTCTCCTTTCCTCTTCTTAAGAGTTTTCCTTTTGACTGCAGCCTTCCTCAGCATTCCCTTCTTATCAGCTCCCCTCCCTTTTCCTACCCTCCCCCCTTACTACTTCTTCCCTCTGTTTTAACTCTGCCTCCCCTTTCTTAGCCCTGCCCCACCACTGCCTGTAGGGTATTATAGATTTTTATAATTAATATAGTATGTTATTTCTTCCTCAAATGAAGATTAATAAGAATTGATCTCATGCAATGTTCCTCCACCTCCCCACTTTCCCCCTATTATGGTAAGTTTTATGTCTCTTCTCTATAGAGTACTATACTCAACCGATTATGTTATTCCCTCTATACACCAGAGCCAATGAGGGAAAAACTCATATAATGCTCATCTCCCTTCTTTCCCTCTACTATAATGGTTTTATCCCTCTTTGTTTGGAATAATTTACTCTTTTCTGCTTCATTCTTTCCTCTTCTTCCCATTGTAGTACCTTTGTAGCCCTTAATAAGGTTTTGTTTTTTAATCCTCATTTTGTGTAATTTATACCCACACCTTCTATTAATCATTAGATGCCACTGTAGGTATAGAATTCACAATATTAACAGGCATCTGCTTCCCATATAGGGATGTAAAGAGTTTGGTTTTATTAAATAACAGGTTATTTGTGTGTGTGTGTGTGTGTGTGTGTGTGTGTGTGTGTGTGTCCTTCCCTATTTACCTTTCTATGTCTCTCTTGAGTCTTGCTATTGGAGGTTCAATTTTCCATTGAGCTCTCTGGATTTTTCATCAGGAAGGTCTGGAAGTCTGTTATATTATTGAATGTCTATCTCCTTCCTGGATGATTATGCTCAGTTTTGCTGGATAGGTGATCCTTGGTTGTAACCTGTGCTCTTTTGCCTTGAAAAATTCATATTCCAGTTCCTCTGTTCTTTCTAGGTAGAAGCTGTCAGATCCTGTACTATCCTCACTGTGGTTCTGAGATATTTGAATTATTTCTCTTTGGCTGCTTGTAGTATTCTCTCCTTTACCAGATAGTTCTGGAATTTGGCAACAAAACTTTTTGGACCTTTCAATGTGGGATCTCTTTCAGGAGGTATCTGGTTGTTTCTCTCGATTTCTATTTTACCCTCTGGTTCTAGGATCTTGGGGCAGTTTTTCTTGATGATATCTTGGAAGATATTGTCCAGGTTCATTTTTTCATCATGATTTCCTGGTAGACCAATAATTCTCAGATTATCTCTCCTGGATCTGTTTTCCAGGTCAGGTATTTTTCCATTGAGATATCTTACCTCCTTTTCTAATTTTTAATTCTTGATGTTTTCTTTGAGTGATTCTTGGTGCTTCACATAGTCATTAGCTTCAATTTGGTTGATTCTAATTTTTAGCAAATTACTTTCCTTGGTTAGTTTTTGAAGCTCCTTTTCCATATGTTCAGATTTCATTTTTAATTCACACATTTTTTTTTCTTTTTAAGGAGCTGTTTTCTTCAAGGTAATGTTTTTCTAATTTTGCAATTTTGATTTTAAATGAATAATTTATTTTATCTTCTACCTCTCTAATTTGGTTTTCAAAGTTCTTTTTGAGCTCATCTAAGAATGCTTTCTGTGCTTGAGACCAGTTCATATTCCCTGTTGAGGCTTCAGCTGTGGGTGTGGAGTCAATACTGTCTCCTGAATTTGGTTCCTCCCTCTCACAATAATAGGATTCTAGAGTCTTTATCTTTGAAGTCTGTTTTTTTGTTTGTTTGTTTGTTTTGTTTTGTTTTTACCCATTTTGAGGCAGGGCCTTAGCCAAACCCTTCCCAAGCCTTTACTGTTTAAAAATTTGCTCTGGGGCAATAATTACTGTATTTTCAGGGTCAGAGGGGTGGATTGGAGCAGCCAGGGTTCTTCTCTCTGCCATATTGGTTCCCAGTTCCATCCAATCCCAGCCCTGCAGTCATAGGCCTGGGAATGGCCCTTGAAGTTGGTGGATTAACTTGCTGCAATGGTGACAAGGCCTCATCCAGGACTCTGCACACCATGTTGTCATTGTTCTTGTTTCATAAGTGTCACATTTATATTTATTTTAATAATAGTAATAATAACAATAACACATTTGATGGAACTTTATTGGACTCTTTTAACTTTATACAGTTAATTAGGAGGGGGATTTTGCATAACCAACATAAAGCAATACAATTCAAAAATGAAGATTTTGGAATCCACGGAAAACATTCCAGCTGTGTTATCCCTTTATATATTTGTCAGCAAAAAAATTTGTAGATTTTATTTGTATAAAAATTGCATAGAATGAATACAGCTTTTACTTCTAAGAATATGTACATTTGTTTGTGGGGGGAAAAAGAAATGAAAATAAGACAATTAAATTTTGCCATGCCTCCTAGTGGCATACACTAAAAATTGAGGATATTTAATTTCTAAACTAGTAAAATCAAAACATCTATTAAACACCAACTATGTTCCAGGCATTGTTCTGAGAACTTGGTATACAAATAAAGGTCAAAAGAAAAATATTTTCATTGATAATTCATTCACAGTTTCATTAAATTTACCATTCCTGAATGTAAATGGATTCATTTTCCCCTAAAATTACTTGAACTGGATTGTGGCTATATGTAAATGGTAGAGTAGGCCTGCCTTCCTGAGAAATCTGAAAGAGTGATTATGTAGACTTTAGCAATAAATGCAAACCACCAGCTGTGCTTTTATAATGGCCTCTGTAGTTGTCATTCAGGTGGCACCAAAACTTGTGGAGGAGATCACCATTCTCACCACTACCACTAGCTACAACTACAAGCCAATTTTACTCTCAAGGACTAGCTTGTCTGAAGCAGCAACCCATCCTGAGCAAGAGGAAACATGCATCAGGGAAGTAAAACCACTGCCACTACTTTGACAACTACCTCACCTCAGCCCTCACTGACAGTAGCACAGAAAACCAGAGCACATGTGGATTGGAAGAGCAATACTCCTTAAATTTCCAACCCTGGTATCAGTTTGGATTCCTCAGTAATTATTAAGGGAGCAACAATTATGGAGAATCAACCCGGTGATAACTTCCTTTGGTGCTACATAACCTACATCTCAGTAGCCACAATTCCAGAACCTGAGAAGAAAGTTTTCACTGATAAAATTATTGACACTTCCAAGTGGTTCAACATCAGAAATACATTTGGTTTTAACAATTAAAATGACATTTAAGACGATGCTTGACCATCTACTTTCTGGCTCCATCCCAAAGACCAACTAAGGCTTTTATACCTGACTTGTAGCTCAAACTGCCTATATGTTGAAAGCAAAGATTATCATCTTTTTTTTTTCTGTGTGTACTCCCTGTACTTGTAACACAAAACTTTGAAAATGCTGAGAACTTAATAAATGCTTTTCCATTGATTCATTTTTTTCAAACTAATATTTGAGATTTCTTCAGTTGGCTAGGCCCTATAGTTATTTATAGATGCTGAAATTGGAGTCAAGAACAGTTGAGTTTGAATCCATTCTCAGACATGTTATAGCTCTGTGACCCTGAGCCAATCACTTAACTTCTTTCAGACTCAATTTGCTCATCTATAAAATGGGGATTTTAATAGTACTTAACTCTTCAGATTGTGGTGATGATCAAATGAAATAACATGCATTAAACTTTTTGAACACCTCAAAGTCCTGGACAGATGCTATCAGTTATTATTAATATGGCAGCATCATTGAAGTAAGAAGACTCTTAGAAACTATCAAGAACAATTTCCTCAACTGAAAAAAATTTAAAAAATTAACGACTAGATAATCAAGGTGACATAACAAGTTAGTATAATTGTGGGATATGGAACCCATGTTTTCGAAGTCCTATTCCAATGCTTTTTCTATTATGATTCCATTGCCTCTCTAAGTATTTCTTAGGCATTGTTAAATAGCAATTTATTCTGTTTAGAACAAAATACTTTGGTAGAAACATTTTAACTTTCAGCAATAATTATGATTCACATTTACATATAAAGTTTCATGAAAATATTTTTACCGTAAACAAAATAATTTTAATAATCAAAAATCTTCTCAGTAATGCAAATATTATTTCCTTATATTTATAATTAAGGGAAATGGAGCTCATAAATTTAAATGACTTAATCAAATTATTTACCAACTGTGACAAGCTGACATTTAAACTGGCATCTCCTGAACTGACATTCAGAGATTTTCTCAGTCTACTATGTTATTCAGGGTAAGTCATGAGATAGCAAACAAGAGTGGAAAATATAATCTAACTGCTTTGGCTGCCTTAGTATGGTTAAATTTTCCAACTTTGTTAAGGGTGAAAATAGTAACAGAAAATTGAATGTTTGGTACATGCTAGAAACCACTGAACAACTTATTTCACAATTTTCTGATTTTTTTTTCAAACTTTCAGATTGCTTAAGATAGTTCTATAAAAATATAGACCTAAAAGTAAACTCACAGTCTACCTAAGGGAAAAATTTCCCGGGAGAACAGGTAAGCAAATATTGAAATGTTCCTTTGCTACTGCTGACATATGTTGAACATTATGTTCAATATATATATTTATATATGTTCATATATAGGAGCAGGGAAGGGATTCAGTAGAACTTGATATGTGAAAAGAAATTATATGACTATTCTTACACATGTATAAAATGATAAGAGAATACTAAATCTCCACTCTCTAAATATATGTCAATTTCAGAATAAAATGATTTGTCCTCAGTGAAACTATCACAATTTTTTAAATAAAAACTGGACTGGGTATTTGTACAATACATTATTTAAGGTAGAGTCATATTAGATAAAATTGAATTTAGCTATAATGTTTCAGAAAATAGAGTGTTATTCTGACTTTGAATGAAACTTTACTCACCATGAATTAAACTTTTATTTTATAAAAATAAAGTAATTGTACATAAACATTAAATTCCTAATTTGCCTTCCTCATATAAAACATTTACTTCTCCTTTCAGAGATCTAAATGCCACTGATTCATAAGGTTAAATCGTGTATAAAAATGATTCAGTGTTAGATAAAACCATAAAGTATATAGTGTTTATATAAGATTTTCCTTTATGACTCTTTGTCAATTCCCCCTTCCCATGTGGCCTTCATCATTCTTTTATTCTCTTGCAAGTTGCCGGTTTTCTCATGAAATGCTATAACTCATCTGCTCACAACTTCCTATGCCTATAACCCCTTATTTCTTCTTGGTCTCAGCCCATCAACATTTCCAAAGAAAATCAACTACTTGGCCTAGAAGAAAAAGCCATGGACTTAGAATCAGGGGACCTATGGTCTAATTCTGGCTCTGGTATTCTCTACCTGTGTGAAGCATAACAAGTCAATTAGCT
Source organism: Gymnobelideus leadbeateri (assembly GCA_011680675.1). NCBI lineage: Eukaryota > Metazoa > Chordata > Mammalia > Diprotodontia > Petauridae > Gymnobelideus > Gymnobelideus leadbeateri. Next base: position 19,912 of record WOXC01001981.1, read on the forward strand.
TCTCTGGGCCATTTTCATCATTTGTAAAAATAGAGGATTGGAAAAACTATAACAAAAACATTGTCTATAGTGCTTTATATTTAATGTATTTAAAATCTATAATTTCATGAATGGGCATAAAGTCCATTTTTTCCAACTACTCTTTCTTCTACCAAATACATTCATTCCCATATTCTACTCCCTCGGGACCATATTTATTGTTCACAATCTGACAAAATTATTGATCTGAATGTGGTAGGTAGCAGAGGTCATATCTAATTGATAACAGTGTTTTTGCTAAAAATAAGAGAAGAATGATTTAGTGTAAAACATGCTGTATTTCAAGTCAAGAGAGGCTGAGATTTGATTCCTATATTTGAAACCTTCCTAGCTAGGAGAATATGCTACAACTAATAAAATCTTTGAGCATTACTTTCTAAATCTGTAAAATAAATAGAGAAATGATGTCACTTATAAACCTTCCATTTCTTTATGAAATTTAAATGAGGTAATTTGTATAAAACATTTTACAAAACCTAAAGTGCTATATAATTGCAAACTGTGCTATGATGATGATGAGAAGGAAGGAAGAGGAAGAGGAGGAGAAAAAGAAGGAGGAGGAGGAGAACAAGAACAAGAAGAAACAGAGGAGGCAGCAAAGAACAAGAAGAAGAAATATAGCAATGTCAGCAATTTCAGAATCTAAGGTACTCTAATAATATCTGGTTAGATAATATATAGATGAATTTCAATGCTACTCATTCTATGGAGGCATGGTTGTCTAATCATTTATAGTATTATGGAACTGGATATAGACATGAAAAGATTGTTGAAGCCATCTAGTCTAACTCCCTTCTTTTATATAAACTGAGACCCAGGAAGTTTAAATGTATTGCCTAGGGTCACACTGATAATCAAAACCAGAGGTAGTATTTGAGCATAGATCCTCTAATTGCATAGACAGTCCTCATTTTATTTAGAAGCTATATATAGAACAACACTTAAATCTCACTCAGAGAGTAAAATTTAATGAGAGAAATAATGATATGAGAGGGAGGAGAACTATTATGAAGTGAAAAGAACACTCAGTTGGAAAAGAAACTCTGGAAAAACTATAAAGTTGAAGAGGGTTGATGAAATCATAGGTATCAAAAATACAGCCCTCAGGCAGGATACAACTGAAATTATTTAACAAAATAAATAAAACATAGATAATATTACATCTTAAAGTTAAGTAAGCATGTAGCCCTCAAGAATCCTTATGTACAAATTAGCAATCCTTGTTTATGTATTAATTTTACACCTCTAGATTAGATGATATTTACTTTCTATTCTGAGCTTAAATGTTATATTCTATGCTTCCTCCAATTTTTATTAGTCATTGCATGTGTAGTCATTATGAATAGAGGATTTATAAAGCTTTCTTCTCTCAAATGCAAAAAAGTAGGTATTTTTTCTTCTTGGGCATATGTTCTTATGTCTACTGATAATTGAAGCAGAGAAAAATCAGTAACTTAAACCATATATTATGTGTTTATATTTGAGTATACTTTGTATGAATGACAGACACTAATGATCATTTTCCCCCATTCTTTATCTGCTTAATATATATATATATATATATATATATATATATACACATATATATATATATATATATATATACATATGAATACCTGAAAAAAATGAGTGTGCAGATGAATGTATTATTAGAAATGCCAGATATTTTCATGAAACCATTGTAATGATAACTTGAATTAAGTATCTACATTTATTTCCTTCCAGTTTTGGGGGGGATATAATAATGATTTTAATCAAACTGAAAAGTCTCTGAACTTTTACTGACAGAGAGAAAGTCATTCCAATCAAATGCTCTAACAATACTTCTTTGAGAAAAGGAACAGCAGTGAAATGTGAAGAAATCTAAAGCCCTTTATTTTAAATGTTTGAACTAGTATTCCAGAATCTTATTTTTACTTGAAATTACATGTCCTATATGGCCTATCTACATTCCATAAACAATGACAACTTCAAATCAAATGGTGGAAGTGTTCATTTTATGCCTAAACAATGATTACCAAAGCATATGAATTTGAACTATCAAGAACAATATGACAAGAAATATGGTATCTTTTTCATCTGTATTCCTCCCTAATTTTTAACTAGATTTAAGTAAATAAGTTCTTTTCTTTTTTGTATTAAATTGCTTTAAAAAATCTATTTCCTGTTCTCTTTCATTTTGTTGCCAAATTTGGTCAATTCTCATTCAATGTTATAATTTTTAGGGTTGTGATATATGTGTGTATATATATGAATATGTATATATTTTTTCTTGTTCTCCTCCTCCTTCCTCCTCCTCATCATGATCTATACATATATATACATATATATATAATTTTAGAATCATGAAGTGTTTTTCTATGTGTATATATACATATATACGTGTATATGTGTGTATATATGTACATACATAATTATGCACATATGTATTTGAACCCAGACTAGGGCTCTGAAATTTGTTTTCCTTACATGAATTTCTTCTTAGACTCCTATAATAGACATTACCTCCATCCAGCCCACCATGGTAAAGCCCAAGTTCAAACTTTATTTTTTAAATATATTTTTCATGTTTTTTAAATGGGGTAATAATGTGATCAGCTATAGTCTTTGAGAAGATTAATTGAAATATGTAAACTAAACTGAAAAACAGGTGGAACAGAGTTACAAATTAATTGACCCTATCTGAGCAAAATAAATTAAACAAGCCATCAATGAACTCCCTTAAAAAAATTCCCTAGTACAAGACATATTCATAAGTGAATTCAAGCAAATATTGAAATAACAACTAATTCCTATATTGTATAATCTATTTGGAAAAGTAGACAAATAAGGATTGCTTCTAAATTTCTTTTTGACAGTAATATAGATCTAATACCTATACCACAAAGACCAAAAATAGAGAAAGAAAACTGTAGACCAATATCTCTTATGAAAATTGACTGAACAATTATAAATAAAACACTGGCAATGAGATTACAACAGTATATCACAAATATCATACTCTATGATCAAGTGCGATTTATACTTGGAATGCATGGCTGGTTCAATACTAGGAAAACTCCAAGCATAACTGACCATAGCAATAACAAAACAACAAAGCAACAAAAATCATATGTTTATCTTAACAAATTAAAAAAGAATCTTTTGAAATATTACAAGAGACATTTCTACGTAAAACAACAACAGCTAGAAAGCACAGGAAGAAATGGAGGTTTCCTTGTAACAGTAAGTAGTATCTATCTAAAACATCATTTATAATGTTCATAACCTACAATTCTTCCCAATAAGATGAAGGTTAAAGTAATGATGTCTATTATCACTACAATTATTCTGTATTTCAATAGAAATGGTAACTATAGCAATAAATAGAAGAAAAGAAATTGAAGGACTTATAATAGGCAATGAAGGGAATATATACTATTAATCTTTGCATATTATGTGAAGATATATTTAGAGAATCCTAAAGAATCAAGTTTAAAAAAAAAAACTAGTTGTAACAATTAACAGTTTTAGCAAAGTTATAGGATATAAAGTAAACCCACGGCAGAGGCAGGCCTGGCCCGGACATCATGGAGCACAGAGGCAGTCCCAGACAAGGCCTGATCAAAGAGGTTGCAAGTCAACCCACCAACCACAAGGGCCATTGCCAGGCCTATCAATGAAGGGCTGGGACTGGACAAAGCAGGGTAAGAATAAAATGCAGGGCCCCTGGCAGGGGTAGCAGCTACTCCTAAGACTACCAATCCACAGCCCAGAAATTTAAAAAGCCTCTATCTGGACCTCAAGGGACCAGGATGGCAGAGTGACCCCTGGCTGCTCCAATCCCCTCCTTGGACCCTAAAAAGATATTAATTATTGCCCCAGGGAAATCCTTAAACAGTAAAGGCTTAGGAACCATCGAGGAAGGGCATGGCTAGGGCCCTGCCTCAAAATGGGTAGAAAGCATACTACAAAGACAAAGACTCTGGAGTCCTAATATTGTGAGAGGGAGAAACCAAATTCAGAGGGAGACTGTGTAGACTCCACACTCACAGCCAAAGCCTCAACAGGGAAGTGGTCTCAAGCACAGAAAGCATTTCTAGATGAGCTCAAAAGGAATATTGAAAACCAAATGAGAGACATAGGAGATAAAATGAATAACACTTTTAAAATCAAAATTGCAAAATTAGAAAAACATTACAATGAAGAAAACAGATCCTTAAAAAGAAAAATGTGTGATATGGAAAAGGAGCTCCAAAAATTAACCGAGGAAAATAATTCGCTAAAAACTAGAATCAACCAAATTGAAGCAAATAACTCTATGAGGAACTAAGAATTAGTCAAAACATCAAGATGAAAAGTTAGAAAAAAGACGTAAAATATCTCAGTGAAAAATAACTGACCTGGAAAACAGACCCAGGAGAGATAATCTGAGAATCATAGGCCTACTGGAAAATCATGATGAAAAAATGAGCCTAGACAATATCCTCCAGGAGCTCAGCAGGGAAAACTGCCCAGAGATGCTAGAACCTGAGGGTAAAATAAAATGAGAGAATCTGCCGGACACCTCCTGAAAGAGATACCAAATTGAAAAGTCCTCAAAACATTGTGGCCAAACTCCAGAACTACCAGGTAAAGGAGAAAATACTTCAAGTGGCCAGAAAGAAACAATTCAAATATTGAGGAATCACAGTGAGGATCACACAGGATTTGGCAGCCTCTACACTGAAAGATCAGAGGAAGTGGAATACAATTTTTCACCAGGCAAAAGAGCTTGGGTTACAACCAACCTTGGTGGTAACTGAACATATACCTCCATGCAAGGAGATGGTCATTCAATGATATAACAAATTTTCAGAACTTCCTGATGAAAAAGCAAGAGCTTAATGGAAAATTCAACCTCCAAGTGTGAGATGCAAGAGAGACATAGAAAGGTAACCAAGGAAAACACATACACACACACACACACACACACACACACACATCCTGTTATTTAATAAGAGCAAACTGTTTATAGACAAGTAGAGGGTATGAGTATAAATTAAACAAAATGATGATAAAAAAAACATATGAAGAGCTACAAAGGGACTGCAATTGAAGAAGAGGAGAGAATGAAGTGGAAAAGGCTAAATTATGCCACACAAAGAGTCATAAAAACAATATAGCATAGGGAAAGAAGGGAGGGAGGTGAGTATTATATGAGCTTTTCCATCATTGTTTCTGGTACAAAGAGGGAATAACACAACCAGTTAAGCATAGGACTCCATGGAGAAGAGACACAAAACATATCATAATGTAGGGAAAGAGGGCAGGCAGAGGAGGTTTGCATGAGATTTGTTCCTGTCACTCTTGGTGCGAAGAATAAATAACATGCTACAGTTAAGTATAAAAATATACTACAGGGAGTAAGAAGGGAGAAGGGCTACAAAAGAGGGGATTGGTTAGAATGGGGGGAAGAAATAAGGTAGAAGGAGAGTAAAAGGGAGGAGGTTTATGAGGGTGGTGATGGTCAAAAGGAAAATTCAGGTTTTTTGGCTTTTTTTAAAGGGCAATTAGGGATAAGTGACTTGCCCAGGGTCACATGGTTGACTCTAGGGCTGGTGCTCTATTCACTGCACTACCTAGCCACCCCAAAAGGAAAACACTTAGTGAGTGAAAGGAAGACAGGGAGAAATATATATCCATAAACAGGGGAGGGAACAGGATGGAGGAAAAGAAACATATACTAATCATAACTGTGAATGTGAATGCAATGAACTCTCCAATAAGACAGAGGCGAATAGCAGAATAGATTAAAATCCATAATCCTACAATATACTGTTTACAAGAAACACATACCCACAGGGTAAAGGTAAAAATCTGGACTAGCATATATTATGCTTCAGCTAAAGTAAAAAAAAAAACAAACAAAAAAAAACAGGGGTAGCAATCCTTATCTCAGATAAAACAAAAGCAAAATTTGATCTAATTAAAAGACATAAGCAAGGAAACTAAATCCTGCTAAAAAGCAACATCAGGAATGAAGCAATATCATTACTTAACATATATGCACCAAGTGGTATAGCATCCAAATTCCTAGAGGAGAAGTTAAAGGAATTAGAGGAAGAAATAGATAGCAAAACTATACTAATAGGGGACCTTGATCACCCCCTCTCTGAACTTGATAAATCTAACCTCAAAATAAACAAAAAAAGAAGGTAAGGAGGTGAATAGAATTTTAGAGAGCCTAGATATGATACATCTCTGGAGAAAACTGAATGGGGATAACAAGGAATATATCTTCCTCTCAGAGGGACATGGTACATACACAAAAAAATAGACCATGTACTAGGACATAAAAACCTCACAATTCAGTGCAGAAAGGCAAAAATATTAAATGCATCATTCTCAGATCATGATGCAATAAAATTCATACGCAATAAAGGGCCATGGAAAGACTAAAAACTAATTGGAAACAAAACAATTTAATCCTAAAGAATGAGTGGGTCAAAAAAGAAATTATAGAAACAATCAGTAACTTAAGAGAATGACAATAATGAGACAACATCCCAAAATTTGTGGGATGCAACAAAGGAAGTACTTAGGGGAAGTTTCATATCCCTGAGTGCATACATGTATAAATTAGAGCACAGGGAGGTCAATGTATTGGGCATGCAATTGAAAAAGCTGGAAAAAGAACAAATTGAAAATCCCCAATTAAATGCTAAATTAGAAATACTGAAAACCAAAGGAGAAATTAATAAAATTGAAATTAAGAAAACTATTGAATTAACAAATCTAAGACCTGATTTTATGAAGAAACCAATAAAATTGATAGACCCTTAGCCAACATAATAAAAAAAAAGAATAACAAATTTTGAGTATCAAAAATGAGAAGGGTGAACCTACCTCCAATAAAGAGGAAATTAAAAGAATAATTAAGAATTATTTTACCAAATCATATGGGCATAAATTTGACAATCTTAGAGAAATGGATGAATGTTTACAAAAGTATAAGTTGCCTAGATTGACTGAAGAGGAAGTAAATTACTTAACCCCATCTCAGGGAAAGAAATTGAAGAAGCCATAAATGAACTCCCTAGGAAAAAATATCAAGGGCCAGATGCATTTACTAGTGAATTCCATTAAACATTTAAAGAATAATTGATTCCAATACTAAATAAACTATTTGGGACAGTTAGTGAAGAAGGAGTCCTACCAAATTCTTTTTATGACACAAACATAGTATTGATACCTAAATCAGGAAGAGATAAAATGGAGAAAACAAAATTACACAGCAATTTCCCTCATGAATATAGATGCAAATTTTTTAAATAAATATTAGCTAAAAGACTACAGCAACTTATCACAAGAATAATAGATTTTATTCAGGTCGGATTTATTTCAGGAATGCAAGGATGGTTTAATATTAGGAAAACCATCAGTATAATTGATCATATCAACAATAAAACTAGCACAGACCACATGATTATCTCAATAGATCCAGAAAAGGCTTTTGACAAAGTACAACATCCATTCCTATTAAAAACACTATAAGGAATAGGAATAAAAGGCGCTTACCTTGAAATAATAACTAGTATCTACTTAAAGCCATCAGCAAGTATTGTATGTAATGTGGATAAGCTAGAAGCATTACCAATAAGATCAGGGGTGAAACAGGGGTGTCCACTATCACCCCTCTTATTCAATCTGGTACTAGAAACGTTAGCAGGAGCAATTAGAGAAGAAAAAGAAATCAAAGGAATCAAATTAGGCAAAAAAGAGATCAAATTATCACTATTTGCGAGTGACATGATGATATACTTAGAAAATCCTAAAGAATTAAGCAAAAAACTACTTGAGACAATGAATAAATTTTGCAAAGTAGCAGGATATAAAATCAACCCACATAAATCCTCAGCATTCCTGTATATTTCTAATGAAATCCAACAGCAAGAGATAGAAAGAGAAATCCCATTTAAAGTCACTGTAGACATTATACAATATTTGGGAATCAGCCTGCCAAAACAAAGCCAGGACCTATATGAACATAACTAAAAAAGACTTTTCACACAAATAAATCAGATCTAACTCAGTGGGAAAATATCAGTTGCTCATCGCTGGGTCGAGCTAATATAATAAAAATTACAATTTAACCTAAATTAAGTTACATATTTATTGACAGGCCAATCAATTTATCACAAAATTACTTTATAGTCCTAGAAAAAATAGTAACAAAATTAATTTGGAAGAACAAAAGTTCCAGAATATTAAGGGTATTAATGAAAAGAAATGCTAAGGAAGGTGGCCTAGCTATACCAGGTTTTAATCTGTATTATAAAGCATCAGTCATCAAAACTACTTGGTAATGGCTGAGAAACAGAACAGTGTAATAGATTGGGTACACAAGACTCAGAAGTCAATAACTATAAGAATCTACTGTTTGATAGACACAAATACCCCAGTTTTGGGGATAAGAACCCACTATTTGCAAAAACTGCTTGGAAAACTGGAATATAGTATGGCAAAAAATGGGCATAGACCATTATCTAACACCATATACCAAAATTACGTCTAAATGCATGCATGATCTAGGTATAAAGGATGACTCTGTAAGCAATCTGGGAAAGCAAGAAATAGTTTACCTTTCAGATTTATGGAGAGGGGAAGATTTTATGACCAAACTAAAATTGGAGAGCATAATAACATGCAAAATGGATAACTTTGATTATTTGAAACTGAAAAGCTTCTGTACAAAGCCAATGTAATCAAGATTAAGAGGGAAGTGGGAAATTTGGAAAGAATTTTTACAGCCAATGTCTCTGATAAATGCCTCACTAAAATATACAAAGAATGGAGTCAAATCTGTAAGAATACATGTCACTGGGGCGGCTAGGTGGCACAAAGAGTAGAGCGTCGGCCCTGGAATCAGAAGGACCTGAGTTTGGATCCGGCCTCAGACACTTAACGCACACACAAACAAAAACCTAGCCGTGTAACCTTGGGCAAGTTACTTAACCCCAATTGCCCTCCAAAAACAAAAAACAAAAAAACAGAATACATGTCATTCCCCAATTGATCAATAGTCAAAGGACATGAACATATTGTTTTCAGAGGAAGAAGTTAAAGATATCTATAAGCATATGAAAAAATGCTCTAAATCACTCTTGATTAGAGAAATCCAAATCAAAACAACTCTGAGGTACCACATCTCACCAGGCAGATTGGCTAAGATGACAAAACAGGAAAATGATAAATGCTGGAGAGGATGTGGAAAAATTGGAACACTTAAAACATTGCTGGTGGACTTGTGAACTGATCCAACCATTGCGGAGAGCAATCTGTAACTATGTCCAAAGGTCTATAAGTAATTACCATATCCTTTGACCCAGCAATACCATTTCTAGGATTGTATCCCAAAGAGATCATAAAAGCCAGGGAAGTCCTGATGTATAACAATATTTATAGCAGCTCTTTTTGTGGTGGCAAAGAATTGGAAATTAAAGGGATGCCCATCAATTGGGGAACGGCTAAACAAGTTATGGTATATGAATATAATGGAATATTGCTGCACCAGAAGAAACAAAGAGCAGATGCACTACATATCTACCTGGAGAGGCTTATACAAACTGATGCTGAGTGAAAAGAGCAGAACCAGGAAAAATTTGTACACCATTACATATACAACATGTGTGTGATGACCAAATTTGATAGACCGGACTCTTCTCAGAAATGCAGGTTGACAAGTAAATTCCACTTGATTATCTGATTAAACTTCCTTAAAAAAAAAAAACAAGTCATTCTCGAATCAATAAATGCTTAAATGATATAAACACAATTTTCACATAAGAAATCAAAGCTAGCTATAGTCATATGAAAAAAATTTTCTAACTCATTATTGAATAGGGAAAATTAATTTAGAACAACTTTAAGGTACCACCTCACACGTCTCAGGTGGGTTAAGATGACAGAAAAGAGAAATGGCATATGTTCGAGGGGCTGTGGTAAAATTGGGATACTAAAGCACCATTGGTGGAGTTGTGAACTGATCCAACCATTCTGAAGAACAATTTGAAATTATCTCCAAAGGGCGTTAAATTATATAACATCTTTAGCCAACAACACCACTACAAACTCTGTATTCCAATGAAATCAAAGAAAAAGGAAAAGGACCTATATGTACAAAAAATTTTTATAGCAGTGCTTTTTGTGGTGGCAAAGAAATTGAATGTATGACTATCAATTGGGGCATGGCTGAACAAGTTGTGGTATATTGAATACTACTGTGCTATAAGAAATGACAAGCAGTATGTTCTCAAAAAAATGGGCAAAGTAAAATAAGCAGAACTAGCAAAACATTGTTAATAGTAACAGCAATATTATACCAAAATAACCTGTTCATGACTTAGTTATACTCAATAATATAATGATCCAAGAGAACTCCAGAGGGTTTATGGTGAAAAATGCTATCCAACTCCAGAGAAAGAACTGATGGAATCTGAATGAAGAATGAAGCATGCTTTTTTTTTATAATTTTTGCTTTTTTTTTAGTCTTTTCTTTTACAACATTGTTAATGTGGAAATGTTTGGCATGACTGCACATGTATAATCCATATCAAATTGCTTTTCTGGTCAAGGATTAGGGAGGAGAGGGAGAAAGGAAGAAAATTTGGAAGTTAAAATTTTTAGAAAGTGAATGTTATTTTTTTTTTCTTTACAGGTTATTGAGAAAAATAACATAAAATGTAGTAATCATGAAAAAAAATTGGAACAGCTAGAAAATGGAATGGTGGATCAGTGAAATAGACGAGGTACACAAAACACAGTAGTAAATGATCATATTAATCTAATGTTTAATGAGCACAAAGTTTGGAGATTTGGGGATAAGACATAGCTATTTGACAAATGTTGCTAGGAAAACTACAAAGTCATTTAGATGAAACTAAATATAAGTCAACAGCTTATCCTCTATACTAAGATAAGGGCAAAATATGTATATGATTTAGATATAAATTGTGGTGTCATAAACAATTTAGGGAAGCATGAAAAACTTTAACTTTCAGATCTATAAATAAGTGAAGAATGTGTGACCAAACAAGAGATAGAAAATATTACAAGGTATAATATGAGTAATTTTGACTACATTACATTAAAGTTTTCTCACAACCAAAAACAATACAACCAAGATAAGAAGAAAAGCAAGAAACTGGGCAAATTTAAAAGTTTCTCAGATAAAGGCCTTACATCTCAAATACAGAGAGAACAGATTTTAATTGATAAGAATACAAATCATTCCCCCAACTGATAGATGGTCAAAGATATGAACATAAAGTTTTCTGAAGGGAAAATCAAATTGTCTATGGTTGTATGAAAAATGCTTTAAATTACCATTGATTAGATAAATGAATATTAAAAAACTCGAGGTACCACCTCATATTTATCAGGCTGGCTTACATGACAGAATAGAAAAAGAAAGATGGTGTGAAAAAAAATGACATACTAATAATGCATTGTTGGGGCAGCAAAGTGACAATGTGGATAAAGTACCAGTCTACAGTTACGAAGATTTATCTTAGTTCAAATCTGCCTTCAGACATTTACTAGTTGTGTGACCCTGGGCAAGTTATATAGCTCTGTTTGCCTCAGTTTCCTCATCTATAAAATGAGCTGGAAAATTACTCCAGTATCACTGCCAAGAAAAACCTAAATGGTGTCTCAAAATGTTAGACACAACTGAACTGAACTACAACAACAAATGCACTGTTGAAATTTTTAACTGGACTATTCTGGAGAACAATTTAGAATTAGTCCAAGAGAGCCGTAAATTGTCATCAAGATCAATCTGTTTTAGCAGTAAGGAAACCAAAGCCCAGGAAAAGGAAGTGATTTGCCTAAAGACGCAGTTAGTTATAGTCAATGACAGAGTCAGAATTTCAACCCAGTTTCTTTGTCTCCAAATCCAGCAGCCCTTTCCATTATTTTGTCTCACAAGATTGTAAGGTCATTGAGTATGGGAATTTTCTCCCAGTTTTGTCTTTGCATCTACCTGATAGAGTATAATTTCTTACATATAGAAGGCATTTAGTAGATATTTATTGGATTGTATGATCTCACATGCCAAAATTTGATTATTAGTCATTCTATGAAGATGCCTTTCACTTCCACAAGTCTATGTCCCTGTTTACACCATTGCCCCTACGTTAGCTCCCCCAAGAAGCTCTCCACTGTCTTTTAGGACACAGGGATCTCTCCTTTCTCTGAAATTCCGAAGGGATTTGCAGCACTCTAGTACAAGCGATTATTTTAATAGCATTTTCTTATATTTTAAATCATTGATCTAGATTTGGAAGAAACCCAAGGGCATGTAGTTAAGCCTCCTCATTTTACAGATGGATAAACTGAGATCAAGGGAGTTTAAATCATTTATCTAAGAGTATATACTCCTACAGGCCAGGATACATATGTCTTACTATTTTATGACACCTGACATCTTTGGTCAGATGCATATACATTTTGTTCATGACAGGTGCTCAAAAGCTTGATTTTAATTTCACAAATTAAAAGGCATCTTCTAGTCTCCTGGGTCCAGAGTAAGAGATGGAAGAAAGCAATCTCCTTCAATTATTACTGACTATATAGTGCCAGGAAAAAGGAAATTCCTATTGTAACAGCCTATCATCTTTAAAGACTTTTGGGACAGTACTGGATACTTGGCATCTTCTGATGCCCAGAGGTGGACTATTTATTTTGTGTTCCATTTAGTGATTATGTAGCTACTTTGGGGAATTTTGTGTCAATTTTCATGCAATATTCCCTCTATATAATTGACTGGACCAACCTTTTCAATCCCCCCAATGCTTTCTCAGGTTATAAGTCTGGATACACACAAACTAGTTATAGCTCAATTAAATAAGATGGATGGCATATTAGAAAAATAAAGACAGGCAAAAAGCCTACTAAATTATTGATAAAGAAAGGAGTTAGAGAGAAGAGTGTAATTTTTTTAAAACTATATCTGGGGAACAATCAGTGAATGGCTGAATAAGAAGCAGGCAAGGAGCTGTCACAGAGAACAATAAATGGCTAAATATTATAATTTTATTTTATTAAATGACAGAAGTATGATCAATAAGGCATAAACATTAATTATTTTAAAATAAGACTTTTACAAAAGCTTACATATTGGTTCCCAAGTCAAACACTCTCTTACAGTTGTTACTTGTTCAGTTGTTTCAGTTATGTCTGTTTTTTTGTAACCTCATTCAGGATTTTCTTGGCAATGGTCATTATTCTATTTTGTTGTTGTTGCTGTCTATTTTTGTTTTGTTTTGCTTCGTTTTGGGGACTGGGACTCCACATCTTACCCAAGATGAAAGCACAACACAGAATAGCAATTCCTAAGCCTGACTCTACTAATGAGCAGCATTAGCACACTGTTTTCTTTCCAACTTGGACTACTTTGTCCATTGACCACATTGGTATCAGAATTATTGATGACACCAGACTGGCCTAGTCCACTGAAGATCTGAAGTCCTGAGATTAAGTGACACATAAGCCTCACCCACTCCAGTATCAAGGACTATTTCTGGTAGTAGTCACCAATAGATATACCACTGTGGCTCATTTTTTGTGCTAAATACTGATCTTAAACATGTCTTTCAAGTTTAATTTGATATTTCCTGAACTTTTCACACCTTTACAAATTAAGATATTATACCTTCTTTCAAGATTCATTAGCAAACAAGAGCCCTGGACATTGAGACAGCCATGGGGCCAGAGTATTGGGATATAGCTGGAGTGTAGAATTGGTAGAACGGAGTAATGTAAAAATAATCTGGGAATGTAGGGTGGACAGCCTTGAGCCTCAGCAAAGTACTTTAAACCTTATACTGCAAGAAGTAAGGAGCTGTTGAAAATTTAGGAACATAGAAATGACCAGATTTATGTGTAAGTAAGTTCATCTAACTATTCTCCTAGATCTGTTTTCCAGGTCAGAGAATATAATGAAGTAGAGAAAAAGTAGAACAAGAAAAGACTGTTAAGGGGTGTAGGCAGTACTCTAGGTATGTGATAATAAGGACGTTTACTAGTCATGGTGCTAGATAGAAACCATAGACATGATAAAGAAAAATATATGAGAGGGTGGGGCCAAGATGCCAGAACAGAATCAGTAATTTTTCTAAACTCCTCCTTGAATCCCATCACTAAACTTTACAAAGCGAATCTGACAGGATTTTGGAGTTTCAGAATCCACTGCGAGATGGAGTGTGGCAGAATTTAGCCCAGGAAATTGCCCACCTGGGTCAGGGCAGGGAAGTGCAGAGCATGCGGGGGCTACAGCAGCTCGCACTAGAGATGATTATCTCAATAGATGCAGAAAAAGCTTTTGACAAAGTACAACATCCATTCCTATTAAAAAGACTATAAAGTTTAGGAAAAATGGAGCTTTCCTTTAAATAACATGTAGCATCTACTTAAGGCCATCAGCAAATATTATATGTAACGTGGATAATCTAGAAGCATTTCCAGTTAGATCAGGGGTGAAACCGTGGTGTACATTATCACCCCTCTTATTCAATCTGGTACTAGAAATGTTAGCAGGAGCAATTAGAGAAGAAAAAAAATTGGAGGAATCAAATTAGGCAAAGAAGAGACCAAGCTATCATGCTTTCCAGATGATATAATGATATACTTAGAGAATCCTAGATAATCAAGCAAAAAACTGCTTGAGATAATAAATAAATTTTGCAAAGTTGAAGGATATAATATCAATACACATAAATCCTCAGCATTCCTGTATATTTCTAATGAAATTCAACAGCAAGAAATAGAAAGAGAAATCCCATTTAAAGTTACTGTAGACATTATAAAATATTTGGGAATCCCCCTGCCAAAACAAACCCAGGACCTATATGAACACAACTACAAAACACTTTTCACACAAAGTCAGATGTAACTCAGTGGAAAAACATCAATTGCTCGTGGCTGGGTTGAGCTAATATTATAAAAATGACAATTTTACATAAATTAAATTATATATTTAGTGCCATACCAATTAATTTACCAAAAAGCTACTTTATAGAGCTAGAAAAAATAATAACAAAATTGAATTTGGAAGAACAAAGGTCCCAGAATATCAAGGAGATTAATGAAAAGAAAGGCTATGGAAGGTGGACTAGCTCTACTATATTTTAATTTGTATTATAAAGCATCAGTCATTAAAACTATTTGGTACTGGCTGAGGAATAGAGAAGTGGATCAATGGAATAGATTGGATACACACACTCAGCATTCAATGACTATAGGAATCTTCCATTTGATAAACCCAAAACCCTAGTTTTAGGGATAAGAACTCACTATTTGACAAAAACTGCTTGGAAAACTGGAATATAGTGTGGCAGAAACTGGGCATAGACCATTATCTAACACTGTATACCAAAATCAAGTCTAAATGGGTGCATGATCTAGGTATAAAGGATGATACTGTAAACAATCTGGGAACGCAAGGAATAGTTTACCTGTCAGATTTCTGGAGAGGGGAAGACTTTATGACCAGACAAGAATTAGAGAGCATTATAAAATTAAAAATGTATAATTTTGATTACATTAAATTGAAAAGCTTCTGTACAAACAAAGCCAATGTAACCAAGATAAGGAGCAAAGTGGAAAATTGGGAAATAATTTTTCAATAAAGGCCTTATTTCTAAAATATACAGAGAATTGAGTCAAATCTATAAGAATATAAGTCATTCCCCAATTGATAAATTGTCAAAGTATATGAACAGGAAGTATTCCTAGGAAGAAATTAAAAATATCTATAAGCATATGAAGAAATGCTCTAAACCATTATTGATTAGAGAAATGCAAATCAAAACAACTCTGAGGTACCACATTTCACCAGTCAGATTGGCTAATATGACAAAACAGGAAAATGACAAATGCTGGATAGGATGTGGAAAAATTGGAACACTAATGCATTGCTGGTGGAGTTGTGAACTGATCCTACCATTCTTTGAACAATCTGGAATTATGCCCAAAGAGTATAAATAATTTCATACCCTTTGTCCCAGTAATACAACTTCTGGGTTTGTATCTCAAAGAGATCAGTGAAGTGGGAGGAAGACCCTATGTACAAAAATGTTTATAGCAGCTCTTTTTGTGGTGGCAAAGAATTGGAAATTAAGGGGGTGCCCATCAATTGGGGAATGGCTGAACAAGTTGTGGTATATGCGTGTAATATAATACTTTTTGTGCTTTAAGAAATGAGGACCAGATGGACTTCATATTTTCCTGGAAAGGCTTATACAAACTGATGCTAAGTGAGAAGAGTAGAATCAGAAGAAATGTGTACACAATTACATACATGACATATGTGTGATAACCAACTTTGATAGACTGGACTCTTCTCAGCAATGCAGGGTTACAAGTCAACCCCAAAAGACCCATGATGAAAAGGGATGTCTACATCCAGAGAAAGTACTAGAAAGAACTGAATTTGAATCCAGATTGAAGCAAACTACCGGCTCTTTTTCTTTCTTGTATTGTTTTGCTTCTTCTTTCCCATTATTCATTCCATCTGATAACAATCCTACTTTATAACCTGACTAATGTCTAATGTGAAAGTATTTGCAGGTCATGTACTTGATTATATGCTGCCACGGGGTGGGGAGGGGGGAGGGAGTGAAAGAAAATTTGAAACTCAAGGTATAGTGGAACTAAATATTGTAAACTAAAAGTAAATTAAAAAAAAACAATAAAGACCAAAAATAAAAAAGAAAGATATATAGGAGATAGAATTGGTAGGACTTTGGGAAGTGATTAATTACAAGAAGTGAGAGAAAGTGAAGAATAAAATACAACTTGAAAGTTTCAAATTAAGATATTTGTAACAGATGCCCAAACTGAAGGTTTGGGGTTCCTGGAAAGTAGGAATATGGTTTTCAAGCTGAGGTTTAAAGGAATTGATGGCAGCACACTAGAATGAGTGGAGATGGATTATTTGGCTTAACACTATAACATAATGCCAAGCATCCATGGCAAGGATTAATAGTCTTTTAGCCATTTCTTCATTCTGTGGGTGTGTATGAAAGACCGTTCTTAGTAGGTGGATTGATTTACTTGGTACTCCATAAATGCTTATTGAATTCAATAGAATTGAAGGTTTGTTTTCAATTAGTCTTTTCTTTTTGCTAGAGTATTTTTTCATATTTGTAATATATCCTCTTCCTTTTGATTCACTATCTTACGAAAGAATTTTATAATGGCAGTGAAGAGCAGCGGAACTTCTGTCTTCCAAAAAAAAATATTGTCAATTTCAAGAGGTTTTATGAGGGAAGGGAAATGAGGATAGAGAGACATTTCAGTGACAGTGAAAAACTGGAGGTGGGGGAGAAACAGCGTAGAGAATTATTGGCAATGAAATGACAAAGGGTCGAAGAAAAAGAAGCCAACTCCAAAGATTTAGTCCATCTGAGATTAGCTATAGGCAAACTTCCCTTTACCTAATATTATCAAACTACTATCAACATAATAGCATTGACAACACAAAATCGAATTCCACATTTCATTTTTGCGATGATGAGGACTGCAAAGCCCTTCAGGGCAGATAGAGAGCCAATTCCATGTCCTCTCCCTCTTTCTACTATTCATAGGATCATAGACATGAATTTAGAAAGAATTCTAATAATCATTTTAAAAGGGAATTTAAGGGCCATCACAAGAATGAATCAAAGTCACATAGAAAGAGCTGGGATTCAAACTCTGTTTTCTGAAACCATTCTAGAATTCTATCTGCTAGTTATCACCTTTGATTAAATCAGAGATTGCCTTGCAAATATACACCAGAAAGTATCAAGTTGCTATGATGATGTAGCAGGTACAGAGGAGGGGAAAGAGAATTAACCAGGTGATTTTAGTGGTGGACTAAGTCTAACGTACTTTGCTTTTCATCCACTTTTCTGTCTTTACAATCAGAGCACTCCACAGGTGTAACCATTTTCCATGCTGTGTAAATGCTAGCCAAGAGAGATGTAGAGAACATCCTTTTGTAGGTTTAACAGTTTGAGCCCCTCTACTACAGTGGAACGTAGCTGACATCCTGTGTCTAAATACATCAGATATCTTGATAAGTAATGCTGAATACATGGGGGACAGTTATTTCTAAATATTTTCCTGTAACCGTTTTCCCCCAATGCAAGATGGTCCTTGTTGAAAGCAAATCAGTAGTGTCTTTTTGAGTAAACCCTCCATAAGAATGAAGGAGGAAGAGTTACTTTGCACTAGAAAAATGAAGAATGACTTTCATGATACCACTGTGAAGAATCATCTTTTTAAACACAAATTGAATTTTACGTTTTGAATCCTAACATCGCAGGAAAAACAAAGACTTCCTTGGGGCATGGAAGGGATCAATTATATCTCCTCTCTCCATTCCATCTTTCACCAGCATAGTTCTGGAACTTCATAGTCATTGAAGAATCAAGACTGTGAGTGGCCCTAAGGATAATGGAGACATGATGCATATAAGAAAATTGTAGTGTGGTGACTTAAATGCAAAAAAGTAGCATAGAGAGGACACATGGCTACAGTGGAACTGAGGAAAACTCAGTTCAAATTCTGGATCTGCCACTTACTATTTGCATGACCATTATCTCTCTGGCCTCATATTTCAAGGCCTTAATTTCTGCATTTGAAAATTAAGGGGGCAAAATATGGATGATCTTTAATATCACATCTAGCTCAAAATCTATGATTCTGTTATCCTGTGATGAAAAGGGGTATAAAGGATATCCTTGAGGAAATGAGGAATGGCATAATATTTTACCATATGAAATAACAAAAGGCAAGGTTTCACAGAAGCATGGGAAGATTTTATAAGTGTATACAGTGAAGGAGCACTAGGTCGTTCACAGATAGAGTGCCAGGCCTGGAGTCAGGATTACTTGAGTTCAGATATGGCCTCAGATACTTATTAGCTGTATGACCCTGGGCAAGTCACTTACACCTGTTTACCTCAGTTTCCTGATCTATAAAATGAACTGGAGGAGAAAATGGCAAATCACCCAAGTATCTTTTCCAAGAAACCCTCAACTGGAGTCAAGGAGTGTTTGACGCAACTGAAATGAATGAATAACAATATGCAAGGAGCAGAACCAAGGGAACAATTTTCCCAGAAAGAACTGACAATGACTAATATTTATTCCAGTTGTCTAATGTGGATGCGTGATGCCATCCACCTCCTGATAGAGAGGTGATGGAGACAAGATGCATAGTGAAACATGTTTTCAAACATAGACATTGTAGGAATTCATTTTTCTGTTTCATTACATATATTTGTTACAAAGGTTTTGTTCTTATTTTTTGTAAAGGGAAGGATGAGAGAGAAAAAAAAATTCTTAATGATTGAAAAAAGAAAAAGAACTGGAACAATCAAGCAAACATAATTCATGACAGCAAGCCTAGAGCTCTACTGCTTCAAAGAGACCTAAAAGACCTTGGGGAAGGCCTCTGATAGGTAGGATAGATCTGTGAAGGATATTTAGAAAAGCATGGCCTAAAATAACACTGGACAAGCCCTGCTGTTTTGAAATATATATTAATGGAAGAAGTAACTACAGTTGTGGGGTGTGTTGATGTGTTAATAGAGGGAATAACCATATTGAAGAGATGAAAATGATACATTAGAAGTCTAGAAGAATACCCTAACTGAAATAATGGTAGTAATGCAGCATTGATAGCAAACTAACTTTTGTAGAGATGGGACTAAGCATGCTTGTTGCTTTAACTTGTAAACTAAAGAAATTGAAAGTTCTAAAAACAAAACAAAACAAACAAACAAAAACCACACTGTTCAGTGACATGCTGGTAACTTTTTTTTTCCTCTAGGGATGTAATACCTAAAAAATTTCTGTTAGTGACAGATTATCTTATAATCCTCTAGTGGTGCTTTTTAGGAGAGATGGTTTGGGACCTAGTTACATACCCAGATTTGGTATCACACAAGGCAGCCTGGTGGCATGGAAAAAGCATGCATTTAGAGTCAAGTGTCTAAGGTACAAATCCTATCCTCTGTGTATCTTCATTTACTTGTATAAGAAATAGGAGCATGGGACTAGAGAGCCTCTCAATTGAACCCCTAGTGTTTTATGATCTTATGGTTTTAACAATTTGAGGTACTGTTACTTTATTACATGCCCTATATGAGGTAGGTGGTTCCCTCATAATTCACTTCATGGCAATAACTTTCCTGGGAGCTAGTCTTGCCTCAGTGTACTTCATCAAGGAGTGGTAGAGATTATTTTCTAAGGTTCTATTTCTATAAGTTAAATGAAGAAATGGATGGGAGAACAGAGGTAGAAAGTATTATTAGTTAAAAAGCTACCTTTGATGAGAGATTATTTTCAAGCTTGGCAGGCTATCACATGACTAAAACTACTGAGATTCTTTGTTCTTTCATAATGGGGATTTAATAGTAGAGGGGAAAAAAGAATTTTATATACTGAAGTAGTATCATAGATTTAGTACTTGCTTGAAGGGAAATTTACAATTCAAATTGTTCATCTCCCCAGGGATCCCTGCATTAGTCTCATCCAAACCACCCTCCTCTGGCCTGTTCACTCCAGAGACTTCAGTAGTGCTCCAGGGACCTTTCCCAGATCTGGTTACCCAAATTCCCCCAAGTTTTTGATTTTTCCTGACAGCCATAAGGTAGGCTTTCTGGATCTCACAGGACATAAAATCTCCCCCTGCTGTAAAGTCAGGCCTCGAGGGAGAATCTTGAACAATGTAACACCTCTACCTCAACAGACTTCTTTCTATCCACTGATCCTTGAATTGAACTCAGTGTAAAATTATTAGCAAGTTCTTATCTCCTCATATTCTTCCCATCCCCTGACTGCTGAAGTAAAAACTCCACTCACCATCCATTAGTCCCTTTCATCTCCCTCAGTTCCACCTTCCAAATGTCCCATTTGAGATCTACCTATACTTTCCATTGTTCTTTCTGTAAAGTCTGCTCAATAACTTTAAAAACAAAAATGCACAAACATGAAGAAAACTAAATAAAAAATTAATGCTTTCATCTTAAACCTTTTTATGTATCACTCCTTAAATCTGGCACTCTTTGAGACCTAGATCCTTCCTGATGATACTGCTTCTCTAGTTACTCTGTTCAGTATTATTTATACTTCCACTCATTTCCCTCAGCTGACTGGTTGTGGTATGGGTTTTAAAATATTGCTCGATCCCTGTTGACAAGTCTAGATTTCCTTTATTAATATCAATTGACAATCCTCTCTTCCTTTGACTTTCATATAAGTTGAATGTAATGGGAAATGGTACAGAATCTTCCTGTTTTGCCAAGGGATTAAAGGGAACAAAGTTTTGCTGAAAGCATCCTGTTCATTATTTCTTATAGCAAAATATATTTTATCACAATCATATACCACAACTTGTTCAGTTAATGCCCAATTAATGGATATCCCCACAATTTCCCATTCTTTCCCATCACAAAAAGAGCTGTTATAAATATTTTTGTATATATAGGTCCTTCCCACACCTCCATTTTTTGTTTATCTTTTTATAATACAGACCTAGTAGTGATATTGTTTCTCCAAAGGGTATGTACCTTTTAATAGTCATTTGAGAGTAGTCCTAAATTGTTCCCTAGAAGAGTTGGATCAGTTCACAACTGCATCAACTACTGCACCAAAAATGTCTTAGTATTCCATTTTCCACATCCCCTCCAACATTTATCATTTTCCTATTCTGTCAATATTACCCAATCTGATAGGTATAAGAGTTGTTTTAATCAATTTTAATCTAATCAATAGTTACTTAGAGCATCTTTTCAAATGATATGAATAGCTTTGATTTCTTCATTTAAAAATTGCCTACATTGTTTGAACATTTTTTCCAATGGGGAATGATGTGTATTCTTATAAATTTGACTCAGTTTTCTATTTACTTGAGAAATGAAGCCTTTATCAGAGAAACTTATTGTAAAACATATTTTCACAGTTAGGATTACTAATTGTGTATTTCCCTCCATCCTATGGTTCCCTAGTTTATCCTTCTTTCACTTCTTTCCATCATTTCACTCTTCAAAAGTGATTTGCTTCTGACCACCCCCTACCCAATCTGCCTTTCGTTCTCCATGTTTTTCCCTTCCTCTCCTACTTCCCCAAGTGTTAGGACATATTACCCAAATAAATGTGTCTGTTATTTCCTCTTTGAGTCAATTCCTATAAGAATAAAGTTCAAGGCCCAGCTAGGTGGAGCAGTGAATGGAGTCAAGAGAACCTGAGTTCAAATCCAGCCTCATAGACTTAAAACACACACACAAGCTAGCTGTGTGACCTTGGGCAAGTCTCTTAACCAAGATTTCCCTACCCTACTCCCTCCAAAAAGCAAAAAAATATTAAATTTTTTTTAAATTAAAAGAAATTTAAAAATAATCTCAATTCCAACAAAAGATTTAAAAAAAGAATAAACTTCAGTGTTGTCTGCCACTCCACCATATATTTTTCCTCCACTGTAAAAGTTTTCTCACACCTATTTTAAGCTAGACAATTTATCACATTTTCTCCCAGTGTGAACTGTCCCTTATCCTTCAATTTTATTTTTTAAATATCATCCCATCAAAATCAACTCAAACTCATGTTCTTTGCCCATGTATACTTCTTTAACTACCCTAATATGATAAAGTTCTTGGGAGTTACACGTCTTATCTCCCTATGTAGGAATATAAACAGTTTACTCTTATTGAATCCCTTAAGATTTCTCTTTTCTGTTTACCTTATTATGCTTCTTTTGAGTCTTATATTTGAAAACCAAATCTGATCTGTTCTTTTCATCAGGAATGCTTAAAAACACTCTATTTCATTGAATAGCAATTTTCCCCCTGAAGGATTACACTTAGTTTTGCTGGATAGGTGATTCTTGATTGTAATCCTAACTCTTTTGCCCTTCAGAATATCATATTCTAAGCCATCAAATTCTTTAACTTTGAAGCTATCAAAACTGGTGTTATCCTGAATGTGGCTCCATGATATTTTAATTGTTTCTCTCTGACTACTTGTACAGTTTTTTCCTTGACCTAAGAACTCTGGAATTTGTTTATACAATTCCTGGGAGTTTTTATTTTGGGATCACTTTCAGGAGGTGACTGGTGGATTCTCTCAATTTATATTTGACCTTCTGGTTCTGGAATATCAGGACAGTTTTATTGAGAATTTATTGAAAGATGATGTCTAGGTTCTTTTTTTTTTATAATGACTTTCAGGTAGAAGAATACTTCTTAAATAATTTCTCCATGATATTTTTTCTAGGTCAGTTTTTCCCCCCAATGGAATATTTCACGTTGTCTTATATTTTTTCATTCTTTTCTTCTTGTTTCACTGTTTCTTAATGCCTCATGGAGTCCTTACCTTGCACTTGCCAAATTTAAATTTTAAGGAATTATTTTTTTCAGTGAATTTTTGTACCTTGTTTTTCATATGAGCAAACCTACTTTTTAAACAGTTCTTTAATTCAGGGAATTTTTGTATATCTTTTTTTTTCCATTTGGCCAATTACTCTTTTAAAAATGGTCTTGGGGCGGAGCCAAGATGGTGGAGAAGAAACAGCTCATCCAAGCCACTCTGCCCCCAGATTCCCCCCAAACTATGTAAAAGGGGACTCTGAACAACTTCTGGAGCCCCAGAACCCACAGAACGACACAGAAAAGCTAACCTCCCGCTGAGGACAGCCCAGCAGCCCTGCAGGAAGGGCCAGTGCAGCGGTCTGGAACCTGGCAGCATGCAGTTTGCAGAGCAAGGGGAGCCGAGCCTAGCAGAGCCCAGGTCCCCTTGAGCCGAGGTTTTAGCCCCAGGGCGGCAGGGCCAGCAGCCAGCTGGAGGAACACCAGAACACCAACAGCTGTGGCAATTCCAGAATTATCAAAATAGACATGCCTAGGACAAAGTAAGAGGTTAGTGTCCTATGGACTTTGGGACCAGTATTTGGGGAATGCATCAGCTCCCTCCCCTGGGGGCTAGAAGCCGCTGAGGAGACACGCCATTTTATAGTTTTCAGAGGCAGCTCCAGCTCCTGGCCTGCGAATTTGCCATAGAGGACCTTAAGAAGGACTTTAAAAATCAAATAAGAGAAGTGGAGGAAAAATTGGAAAGAAAAATGAGAAGGATGCAGGAAAAGTATGAAATGAGGGTCAACAGCCTGACTGAGGAAAACAACACCTTAAAAAATAGACTAACTCAAATGGCAAAGGAGGCCCAAAAGGGCAATGAGGAGAAGAATGCCTTAAAAAGTCGAATTTGCCAGATGGAAAAAGAATCTCAAAAGTTCACTGAGGAGATTCATTCCTTCAGAGTTAGACTGGAGCAAATGGAAGCTAATGACTTTACGAGAAATCAAGATGCTGTTAAGCAGATCCAAACAAATGAAAGATTAGAAGGCAATGTGAAATATCTCATGGGAAAAACCACTGACCTGGAAAATAGATCCAGGAGAGATAATTTAAAAATTATTGGACTACCTGAAAGCCATGATCAAAGAAAGAACCTAGAAATCACCCTTCAAGAAATTCTCAAGGAAAATTGCCCTGATGTTTTAGATCCAGAGGGCAAAATAGAGGTTGAAAGAATCCACCGATCACCTCCTGAAAAAGATCCCAAAAAGAAAACTCCCAGGAATATTATAGCCAGGTTCCAGAATCCCCAGATCAAGGAGAAAATACTACAGGCAGCCAGGAAGAAACAATTTCAATATTGTGGAAACACAATCAGAATAGCCCAGGACCTGGCAGCTTCTACACTGAGGGATCGAAGGGCATGGAATATGATATTCCAGAGGGCAAAAGAACTGGAAATGAACCCAAGGGTCACCTACCCAGCAAAACTGAGTATTTTGTTTCAGGGGAAAATATGGTCATTCAGTGGAATAGAGGACTTTCAAGCATTCTTGAGGAAAAAACCAGAGTTGAGTAGAAAATTTGACATCCAGACACAAGAAGCAAGAGATGCCTGAGAAGGTAATCAGGGAAAAGAAATCAAAAGGAACTTATCAAAGTTGAACTATTTACATTCCTATGTGGAAAAGCAATAACTGACACTGATGATATCTTTCTCACTATGAAAATAATGGAAGAAGGGTGTGTGGTCATATGAATACATATGTGAATGTGTGTGTATATGGTTACAGTTATATATGGATAGAGGGCATGGGTTGAATTTGTTGGGAAGGGAGAATACACAAGGGATGAAATTATGAGGTGAGAGAGGAGGGTGGCAAGAGGAGATGGGGAGAGACAGGGTAGGGTAAACTGTCTCATGCAGAAGAAGCAAGGGGAGGTGGTTGCAAGGGAGGAGGAGAATGGGAAGGCAAAAAAGGCAAAACCACATTCTCATTGAATTTGGTTCAGGGAGAGAATGACATACATACTAAATGGGATATCTCAACCTGCAGCAGAATAGGGGGAAGGGGGATGAGAGGAGGGATGATGGATGGGAGGGCATCCTTGGGGGGAGGGGAGGTTGGAAGTGCCCACTATAGAAGAGGGACAGGATCATGTAGGGAATGGACCAGGTGGGGGGTGGGATGAGTGGGAGGGAAGTGTAAGCAGCCTTGTACAATATATCTACTATGATAATGTTTTGCATAGCTAGACATGTACAACATATACTGAATTACTTATCTCCCCAGAGGGAATGGGTGACAAGGGAGGAAGAAAATGGATCTGAATTTCGAGGTCTTAACATTAAATGTTTCAAATATATATAAATACTATTATTAATACTCTTTTGCTTATAATTGGGAGATAAGATGCGCAGGCACTGGGACACAAAGATTCACCTTCCTCTAATGGAAAAGTCGAAGGAAGTATGGAAGAAGATATGGGAGAGAGCAGATTGGAGGAAGCTATATCTTGCGGGACTGCTATTCTGGGAGGGTGGGTAGGGGCAAAACAGGGGGGGCGGGGATGATTGTAACTCAAAATCTGGCAGAAATTAATGATGTAAAACAGAAGTTAATAAAGCATTTGTTTAAAAAAAATGAAATAAAATGGATGTTAAAAAAATGTTCTTGTTGGGGTGGCCAGGTGGCACAGTGAATAGAGCATTGGCCCTGGAGTCAGGAGGACCTGAGTTCAAATCAGGCCTAAGACAGTTAAAACGTGGCTTGTGACCTTGGGCAAGTCACTTAACCCCAATTGCCTTTTCTTCCCCACTCCAAAAAGAAAAAAATAAACATATTGTCTTCAGGTTAGTTTTGTGCCTCTTTTAACATTTGACCTATTCTGTTTTTTAAGGTATTATTTTCTTTAGCATTTTTTGTTCCTTTGTCAATTTGTTGACTCTTTTTTCATGATTTTCTTGTATTAACCTAAATTTATTTTTTAATTTTCCCTCTGGCTCTTATTTAATTTTTAAAATCCTTTTTTTAAAAAAAGAAACTCTTGTAGAAATTCTTTATGAACCTTAGACCAATTCATATTTGTCTTTATGATTATGGGTATTACATTCCTATTTTGCCCTCTGATTCTAGGTTATCAGGGCAATTTTGCTTGATAAAATTTTTTGAAAGATGGTGTCTAGGCTCTTTTGTTGATCACATCTTTCAGGTAGTCCAATAATTTTTAAATTATCTCTCCTGGATCTGTTTTACAGGTCAGTGGTTTTTCCAATGAGATATTTCGCATTGCCTTCTATTTTACTTTTGTTTGGATCTATTTTATAGTATCTTGATTTCACATAAAGTCATTAGCTTCAAATTGCTCCAACCTAATTTTGAAATTTCTTTTCCATCTGGAAAATTTGGCTTTTTAATGCATTCTTCTCCTCACTAGCTTTTTGGGCCTCTTTTTCCATTTGAGTTAGTTTATTTTTTAAGGTGTTATTTTCTTCAGTGCATTTTTGAGTCTCCTTTAACAGGCTGTTGACTTGCTAAAAATTAATGAAAACATGATTTTCTTGAATCATTCTAATTTTTCTTCCCAATTTTTCCTCTGCTTCTGTTACTTGATTTTCAAATTCCTTCTTCAGATCCTCCATGGACTGTGACTGATTCATATTTTTCTTGGAAGTTTTTGATGCAGGAGTTCTGACTTCATTGCCTTCCTCCCATTCCATGTTTTGATCCTTTTTGTCCCCCAAAAAGGATTCTATGGTCTCTTTGTGCTTCCTCTGCTTGCTCATATTGCCAGCCAATTACTTAACTTTTAAGATCTTTGCCCACAGTAGAAATCTGATTCCAGAATGGAGAGAATTTTGTCCCAAATTGCTAGGGTTTTTGCAGCTGCCAGAGCTCATAGGAGGGCAGCCCCTCTATAACCCCAAGAAGCTCTTCCTCACTGGCCACAAACCCCAGGACCACTATCCAAGACTGTGATCCAGATTCAAACAGGTTAAAGCAAGAGCAATTACCCTCTGGATGGTTTCTTGGTGCCCCTATGATCTGCAGGACAGGAGCTCCTGAGGCAGCCACAAGGTGGCAGCTGAACAGCTGAGCTGCCATGCCTCCACTGCTTCTCACTCCAGGGGTAGGGTCTGGATAGTGTCCTTTTGCCCCTCTCTGTTCCAAAAGATTTCCACACTGACCTTTTACTTTGTCTTTGGTGTTTATGGGTTGAGAACTCTGGAAACTGCCACAACTGCTGGTGATTCATTCTCCTGAAATATGTTCCTGCCACTACTGGTTGGAGCCACCCTGTGGCAGGAACCACGTGACTCACAGGGAACTGCTTTCAGCTCCCAGCTTGCTATGATAGACCTTTCCTGTCAGCCTTCCAGGCTGCCTTCTGGGGGAGATTTGTTTTTCTTTCTCTTTGTGGGTTTTGTAGCTCTAAAATTTGTTTAGAGTCATTTTTTTAAATGTTTTGGAAGTTATTGGAGTGGAAGCCCACACCAAGTTTGTGCTTCTGCTCCACCATCTTGGATCCACCCCTCAATTTGAGTACTTCTAATGTGGTATGATCTAAGAAGAGCTGTGGTCACTGTTCTCTTGGCCTGTGCCCTTGTCTGTGAGTGACCATAAATATTCGTTTCCACACTGTAACTGTGATCAGGGTCTCTGCAACCCTGTGCCAGTGTACTCTAATATGTTAGTGCTCCTTCTCACACTGGGAATGCAACCCCAAACCACATATAGTCAGTATAACATAGTCTTGCATCCAGTGCCAACAAAATATTCTTTTCTGATTACTTATTCATCTCCTGGACCATCAGTGGGCTCCCAAAGCCACTTCTATGGATTAAATCGCCCTCAAGGTTTGCTGCTGGTTTACTGGGATAGACATGTGTTGGCACAGGCACATCCAAGATGGTGCCCCACACTTGCCCCAGTGATTCAGCCCTTTCCTGTTGACTTTCTGAGTTATCCTGGGATTGAAAATTGTTTCACCTTGCCATTTTATTTGTTCTGCATTCAGAATCCATATTTAGTGTTGTTTTAAAAATTTTAAGGGAATGTTGGAGACCTCATGCGAGGTTGTACTCTGCCATCTTGACTCTGCTATTCAAGAAGACCATGTTTCCCAACTTTGGAAGCTCCCTCAATCTAGTGGTGCATTTTTTTTTAAGCCTTGCAACTTGATTTTTATTTCTCAATAGGAGAATTTTACTTTATATTTCTAGCATTAGAAATCAATTATTTTCATAATGAGAAAGGTTTCATCAGTCACCGTTTTTGTTTTTCCATGTAGGAATGTAAATAGTTCAACTTTGATAAGTTCCTTTTGATTTCTTTTCCCTGATTACATTCTCAAGAATCTCTTGCTTCTTGTTTCTGGATGTCAAATTTTCTATTCAGCTCTGTTTTTTTCCTCAAGAATGCTTGAAAGTCCTCTATTGCAGGGAATGACAATATTTTCCCCTGAAACAAGATACTCAGTTTTGCTGGGTAGGTGACCCTTGGCTTCAATCCCAGCTATTTTGACCTTTGGAATATCATATTCCATGCCCTTCACTCCCTCAGTATAGAAGCTGCCAGGTCCTGTGCTATTCTGATTGTGTTTCCACAATATTGAAATTGTTTCTTCTTGGCTGCTTGTAGTATTTTCTCCTTGATCTGGGAGTTCTGGAGCCTGGCTATAATATTCCAAGAGTTTTCTTTTGGAGATCTTTTTCAGGAGATGATCAGTGGATTCTTTCAACCTTTATTTCCCCTACTGGGTCTAAAACAACAGGGAAATTTTCCTTGAGAATTTCTTGAAGGGTGATTTCTAGGTTCTTTCTTTGATCATGGCTTTCAGCTAGTCCAATAATTTTTAAATTATTTCTCCTGGATCTGTGTTCCAGATCAGTGGTTTTCCCCATGAGATATTTCACATTGCCTTCTATTCTTTCATTTGTTTGGATCTGTTTAACAGCATCTTCGTTTCTCATAAAGTCACTAGCTTCCATTTGCTCAGTCTAACTCTGAAGGAATGAATCTCCTCAGTGAACTTTTGAGATTCTCTTTCCATCTGGCAAATTCGGCTTTTTAATGCATTCTTCTCCTCATTGCCCTTTTGAGCCTCCTTTGCCATTTGAGTTAGTCTATTTTTTAAGGTGTTATTTTCCTCATTCAGGCTGTTGACTCTTATTTCATACTTTTCTTGCATCCTTCTCATTTCTCTTCCCAATTTTTCCTCCACTTCTCTTATTTGGTAGTTAAAATCCTTCTTAAGGTCCTCTATGGCTTGTAAGCAGCTCATCTTTTCATTTGGGGCTTTTGGTGTAGGAGTTCTGACCTCCCTGTCCTCGTGCTGTTCCATGCTTTGATCCTCTTTGCCCCCAAAATAGGAGTCTAATGTTGCATTTTTTGGTTTATTTTGTTTCCTTTGCCTAGGGATGTTGCCACTTAATTACTTGATTTTTGGGCTTGTTGCCACAGTAGTACTCTGCCACCAGACAGGGGGACTTCTGTCCCAAAGTTGGGGTCTTCACAACTTCTGGAGGTATTAGTTGGGCGGCCTCTGTTAAGCTTCCACATGCTCTGGCAAGTTGGATACCCACCCCACACCACAATCCCCAGACCACAATCCAGATCCAAGCAGGTTAAAGCAAGAGCGATTAATCCCCAGACTGATTGCTGGATCTCCCTACAGTTCACAGACCAGAAGCTGAAGCTTCCACTGAAGCTGAAAAATGGCTTCTGTACCCAAGGCTCATCAGCTGCTTCTTGCCACCAGGGGCAGAGCCCGATGTACTCCCCAAATACTGGTCCCAAAGTCCATAGGGCACTAACTTCTCATTTTGTCCTAGGCATATCTCTGTTGATAATTCTGGAATCTCCACAGCTGCTGGTGTTCTGGGGTCCCTCCAGCCAGCTGCTGGCTGGGTCACCCTGGGGATAAAACCGAGGCTCATGGGGGCCTGGCCTTGGCTCCCAGAGCTTTGAGCTTGGCTCCCAGTGCATTGTGCTGTGCTGAGCTGGCTGGTCCCTGCAGGGCTACTGGGCTGTCCTCAGCAGGAAGTTAGCTTCTCTGTGTCATTCTGTGGGTGCTGGAGCTCCAGAAGTTGTTCAGAGTCCACTTTTTACATAGTTTGGAAGTGGTCTAGTCATGCATTTTAAAATACTTATTCTATATTTACTTAATCTATTCATGCCACCTCCTTGAGTTCAGGAGTTGTCTCATTTTTGTGTTTGTATCCTTCCTTCAGAATAAAGTATTTGACAGTAGGTGCTTAATAAATATTTACTTATTAAGAATTGCTGGGATTGACTGCCTTTGGGGAATTATACAGTATTTTTTTATTTCCTCAGTTACCACTAAAAAAAACAAAACAAAGCAAAAACTTATCCTCTTTTTGATGTCGATATAGATATATAGTTGTTTCTGGTTATGATAGTATATGACTGTTAGTCATGAAATGCAAAAGACAATGAAAAATTGAAGTCCCAGTCACCAAAAAGAACTATCATAAGTGTCTCCCATATGCTTAAATGGGTTCAATGGATTAAATTGGAGATTAGCTAGCAAATTATACCTACATATATATTACATATATATTACATTTATAAACAATAAAATATACTTTCAGTATTTCAATCCATCCCATTTTTATTAAGTATTAAAATGGGCAAAGCATTTGTGTTATATTGGGGAAATACAGAGATTATGTTCCTTGGACAGTCTCAAAGTAGTTTATGTTCTAATGTGATACATATACAGATAAATAAAATGATTTGAGTTCTCATTTTGAGCCAATTAACAAAGTATACAATATTTAGTATTTTGCATTTGAATGCATTTGGATTTTTTTTAAACTTCTGGAGGTAAAAAAATTTGTAAACATTTGCTAGATATACAGAAATCATCAGCAACCTGACGCTTCATAGTGACAGACATTTTTCTTCTTGAATATCAAAAAGCATCTACAAATAGGTTTCAAGTAGAATTTGTTACCCTAATATATCACTTCCCTCAGCACTTTTACTGAAAACCAAGAGGGTCTTATTTACTTCTATAATAGTGCATATCAGAGCATAAATCAGTAATCTAATATTATGCCATGTCTTCTTAGGAACGGAGAGGAAAAAGAGAAGGAAAATGGATTTTTGAGAGCTGAAATCTAATTTCAATGTTAAACCTTGTGAAGAATAAAGTACATAGCTAAGTTTAAAGTAAGTGGAGAAATGAAGAAAACCACAATCATCCTAGCTTTCATACCTTGCAGTGTTGCCTTATGCTATTGGGCAATTAAGCTGTTACTCAAAGGTAACTAATATAAAGTATAAGAGCTGTATTCATAATACCATGTCACCTGCTTCATCATTTATTTGCAGCCTAGAGCAAATGGAAACTTGATGACTCAAAAGAAATGTAACTGATCATAAAACGGAAGTATACATTTCTTGCAAATTGAAATATCTATTCCTCCATGTACATTTGCAACCCAGGTACAGAGAGCAGTGGACTGGACCCCTGCCAGGTGCCTCTGTCAGACAGTTTCTATGGGAAGACAGAACTGCAAGTGCACTGTGACTGACAGATTAGTTCTTGATAGGTGGATGAATCATTTTCTGGCTTGTGGTTTAAAGAAGAAAGGTCTGAAAAATGGCAAGGAACTGAAAACTGCAGAGAACAAAAGGGTTGTACATACTCTGTAAAACAAAAACAAAAAAAAAAGAAAACTGGCTCAGAAGAAGAAAACAATATGTGACATTCAGATTTCTCTCGATGCAGGAAAGGCAGGGTTGATTTCTGGAAATGGGTTTAGCACTTGAGAATTCTTTGAAAGGAGTGTTTGAAATCAGGCAAGCTAGAGTGGCAAATAAGGCAAAGTCATTCTGCGTGTGTAGGAAAATCACCAGAATGAGTCAAACTCTGGAGTTATGAAACAACCCAGCTGGGGTTCTTTTAAAATTTTGTGTCAAGCTATTATGCAAGGCACAGAAGGTTTGGCTTAAGCTTCCCACATCATTTCTCACTAAAGAGGTCGGAAGGTATCTAGTTGGGGCTTTGAACACATGGAAGGTAATGTAGAAATTCCTATAAACAATTCCAGCAGAACCTTTTATGGCTTCTGCTGAACCTTAGCCTGTTTTCTGCTTGATAACTAATCTGCTTCTTGAACCCTATGGCAAGCAAAGCAATTTACCCAGATGAAATGCATCTAATCGAATCTGTCCAATAATCACTTAGCTAGGGTGCTGCAGGCCCAGTGAGGGGTAATGTGTTTCAGTCAGTCATAAACATCCCTGTATTATCTCGATGTTGATATAATCAGGACAGAAATGATATCTTAAAGCATGAGGGAAAGGAATTGGATCTGGGAAAAAAATTGGAGAATCATGTTTACATTTACTAGGAATAGATCCATGCAATAATATCAAAGAGGGAGAAGTATAACTTTTTTTAAAAATCAGCCAGACCAGTTATTTAAGTTTTAGGAGACAAAGGGGCTGGGAAAAGGAATAGAAATAAGATTTGATTGATTTCAACCACTGTTTATTGTTTGTTTAAAACATTTCTTAAGACAGATTAATGGTGAGAGGATTTGGGGAATGTTATAGAACAGGTCAGAAAATTCCAACCTCTCAAGATTCTCCCCCACACGAGATAAAATAGCACCTTCAAGCAAACAAAGTGCAGGTAAAAAGAAATAAGAATAGGGGCACAACCTGGGTCTTCCTGGGACAATTTAAGAAGATCAGAAGAAAAATCCCAGGACCAGGTGTTGTCCCCCTGAAGAGTAAAAACCTCCAGGCTAGGGTCCACTGTAATAACAAGCCCCAAGCTACTTAAACAGCAAGAAGTCAGCACTGGGGTTAGTTGCTTTGAGAGGCTGTGTAGGCATTGGCCACAGGAACTTTTACCCCTGGGATAGTGACAGGAGTTGGTGTCTGAGCCCTGGGGAGATAGAGGGAACCTCTGCTGACTGACAAGGAACACCAGACGTATTTGTACTTCAAAGGGCTAAGGGGGTCAGGAGGAAGGAACCAGCACATGCCCCTGTGAGTGCAGAACCAGTGAGACAGAAAGCTGCTGGCTGTGGGCCTTACAGGAGGTTAGAGGTTTGGCTTTGCTTCCAGGCTTCAGGGGAGAACTAAAGATCTGGGGCTAGAGGCACCATCCTACATGCCCAGAGCTGGAGGTGATTACAAAGAAAAAGTTATAGCCACAAAAAATGCACAGGCAAAGGAGAAAGAATCCAACCATAGAAAGCTATTATGGGAATAGGGGAGGATATTGAAGTAAAGAAACCCCCAAACATGAACTGGTCACCTGCTCAAAAAGAATTCACAGAATATCTTTAAAAAGACATTAGAAATAAAATGACAGAGATGAAGGAAAAAAACTTTAAAAATGATGAGTCATATAAGAAAATACCAGAAGATTATGAAAGAAAAGTCAACTAATTACAAAAGGAAATCCAGAATCTTAAGGAAGAAAATAACCTTGAACATTAGAATTAGGCAAGGTATAACCAGGGAAATTATAAAAGATCAAGAAATAATTAAACAAAATATTAATAATGAAAAAATAGAAGAAACAATGAAACATCTTATAACATCTTATAAAAACCAAACAGAATTGGAGAATAGATCAAAAAGAGAAAATAAAAATAATCAGATTAACTAAAGGGCATGATCAGAAAAGAATTTTGATACAATAATACAAGAATTAATTAAAGAAAATTGTCCTGAAGCATTAGAAAAAGGAGGGGGAAATAGAAATTTAAAAAAATCCATCAATCACCACGTAAAAGAGATTTTATGAGGAAAACTCTTAGGAACAGCATAGTCAAATTCTGAAACCCCCAACTCAATGATGAAATATTAAAAGCATCAAGATTAAAACAATTTAAATATGATGGTGCCACAGTTACCTAGCAGCAGAGAATTAAAAGACCATATGTCTTTGAACACTATACATAGGAGAGCAAAACAATTGGGGCTCTAGCTGAAAATATCATCAACTATAAAGTTAGCCATTACCCTAAGTAAAAAAAAAAAATACAGACATTTGATAAAGTGTTAGACTTTTAAGACTTTGTTAAAAAAATAAAACCTGAACTTAATAGAAAATTTGACATATAAGAGCCAAGAGAAATACAAAGTACATACCAAAGACTGATTATAAGGGGTTCATAAGGACAGATTATATACTTTTTATATGTGTAAAATGTAAAACATATGTCTAATATTCTTATTAATAATTGGTTAGCTCATAAGAAAGATTGGTGTAAGATGAATTTAAAAAGTAAAATCATTTAATAACAGCTAAAAAGAGTAATTATTTTATATAAATGAGGTGCAAGAGTTATCATTGATACAGAAGAATAAGATGGGGATTAAGGGTGTTAGTTTTGGTTACCTACTTTCATTGGGAATGGGTTTAAGAATAAACAATACATATATATTTAGAAGAGTTTAAAAGTCTTCTAAATTCAGAAGAAATAAAACAATTTAATTAATTTAATTAACAATTTAATGAAATGAAATTAAATTTAATTAATGAAGTAAGGAAGTATCTCAATTAGCCAACCAATCGAATATTTTAAAAGGTAAAACAAAACAAAACAAAACAAAACACCCCCCCCCCAAAAAAAAAAAACAGACAAAAAACATCTGACTGATGTTGTCCAGAAAATGGGTTCATATTGACTGAGGAAATATCATCATGCACCAGGAGTAATTTATAAAATATTAAGTCAGAAAGAACAAAAAACATGTCTTGTCCACAGCAGAACATAAGAGAGGATTCAAAATAGGTAACAATAAATTTTCATTTCAAGACAGCCTGTATGATAAATAATACATGTTGTGCTGAGAATTGGCCATCTTTTCTTTGCTTCCTTGTAACTTTTCTTTTGTTCTCTGGTGTGTACTCTTTTTATTTTGTTCTATTTTTCCCTTCCCCCTCCCTACCTCGGAAGGTTGCGATTGAGTTTGGATAAATTTTCTATAGCTATGGATATACATACACACACACACAAACACACACACACACACACACACACACACACATATTTTCCCAAATAAATTTTACTCAGGATCTTTGTTTTTATGTTTGTGCATGTCTCTTTTTTTTTCTTATCCCTCCTGCCTCTTCTACTTTACTTCTTTTTTTTTTTTTGGAGGGCAGTTGGGGTTAAGTAACTTGCCTACGGTCACACAGCTAGGATTTTTTTGTGTGTGTGTGCTAAGTGTCTGAGGCTGGATCTGAACTCAGATCCTCCTGACTCCAGGGCCAGAGCTCTACTCACTGCACCCCCTAGCCACCCCTTCTACTTTACTTCTACCTGCTACATTGTCCTCCTATTACCTTGCCTAGCCTCCTCTTTAAGGATCTTTTTCCTATCCTCCTATTTCCATAAATGAAAAGAACCTTCTATACCCAACTTTTACCTCTTCCTTCAGGCTCCGCTCTAAAGATCCCTCCCTTGTCCTCTCCTCCCTCCCAATACCCCTATTGTTTCATTAATTTCATTAATTAACTAATTAATTCTTTCATTAATTTCATTAATTAATTAAATTAACCTATTATAAGTAGAATTGGGTGATTTCTTTGATATACTTCAAAGAGCTCTATCCTTACATTAAACTAATATTTTATAAATGAGTTGACACTGACATTCTCAAGCAGTATATATGGCAGACAGTAATGTTCTAACTACAGCATGTGAAATGTTCTGGTATTCCATAATATGAAAGGTCAATCCTGGATTCCTCACTTATTTATTCTCTTTCCATGTAGTATAACCTACTGTAGTTTGCATTGACTGATCAAGGGGTTTTACAGATTATACCATCTCATTTTCACTAAATTAACCTTCATGAAATAGCAAATGGCTTTAAAGGATTTATGAGGATTGCAGATAATATAAATATTGAATATAATCAGGAACAAAGATTGGCAGAGTAGAAACTCCTACTCTTGATATGAGCTCTGTCATCCACATTACAAAATAAAAACAATAATATCATTAAATCAAATAAAAATAAACCAAAATGAAATTATCAAAATGATATGAAATATATATTTGTATCTACTGTTACTGGTGATAGAGGTTATGTTAAGTGTGAATAATGCCCTCAGATACTATCTCAGTTTTAGTTATTAAAATTGATATTTTATTTATAAAATATTTCCTATCTGAACACACAGAACATGATTTAGGGAGTGGCACATAACTGGGATACAGTAAATCACTGTTGACCAATTGACTTTAACAAGATGGAAACATAACTTTCTAATATGTTTAAAAACTTACAAATGAAGTATTTCAGTACATTCTGAATCATTTCCTTACAAGTATGCAAAATAAAAACATCATTCAAATTGTTTCCAAAGAACAATTGATTGGAATCTTGGAAGATGAGATTTTATTACCATAAATTAAAATTTTATTTTTTTCTATAGATAGGCAATTGGATTTTTAAAAACAGGAATTATATTTTAGTAAGAACAGAAATTATTCATTTCTTTTATTGGCAGAGCCTGATCTCCCTGAAAAAGCTTAAGCTAAAATGTGGAAGAAAAGGCAATCTAAATGCCTTCAACTTACTCTTTCACCCACCTCCATAATTGACACAAGTCACCATGAACAAAGATAATTTGCAGTAATTTAGATTGTGTGTGAAGAAAGCAAAAATGAACAGAGAAGACTTTCTTTAATCTTTCAATTCATGAGAGGAATAAAGTGCTTATCTTAGATTGAAAGAAAAAACTAAAAATATTGGAGAGAAGATGAGGAAAAAGAAAAGCAAAATTATGTGAATGAAGGCTTCTGAAATATCACAATGCACCACTTAGTTCAGAGTTTTCCCAAAATGAGCAGTCCTCCTTTCTGCCTTCTTCCAGTTCAAGCATGGAAATCACTATCACCACTCCATTGGCAGCTAAGGAATTCTTGGATTCTCACTGTAATAAATGGCAAAAAGCATTGACAAAACATGTAATAGTGTAATTGTTGTAAAAGAATCACTCTGCAGAAGCTTTTGTAGTAATGGCATGACGGATCTCACTCCAGTTTTCTGTATGCTAATATATTCAATGAATAAGTGAATGGGTAAACTTTGTACTGCAGAAACCATGGGTGTACTATCATGCCTTTCATGAAACCCAGGTTTACATTTCTACCTGCTTAAACATGACCTTATCATGGACCTATGTATAGATTAAACTCAACATATATTGAACTGGATTCATCATGTCTCTCCCAAATCAGCCTTTTCTCTCTAGTCTTCCCTATTTCTATCAGTCATCACCATTCTCCTAAAGTACTTTATCTTTTATCTCACCTTTGGAAGCTTTGTAACTAGGAAAATTCTCAAGGTCATTGATTCTGGGTTAATTACCTTCATTTCTCTAATAGCACATACAGAATTGCTCAATACATACTTTAATGTTTCAGTGTTTCAAACCAATGTTTGAATAATCCTTTCAGTGGTTCAAATAGCAACTCACCTATGTCTTTGCATCTTTTGATTTTTGTTTTTCATCCATGATTTTCCATAAGTCCTTTGTAGAAAATGCACCCAACACGTAGAAAGCTGTTACTTAGTTTTTTGCTACTAAAATTAGAAGTTCTTTGCCAGCAAAAAAAAAAAGATGTTATAAATGTTCTAGATCATGAAGGTTCCTTTCCTTTTCTCCTAATCATTTTTGGAACAAGACCAAGTAACATAGAAGTATGCATAGAATGATTTAGGATAATCTTACATACACATACTTACACACATATATACACATACATACCTATTTGTGTCTAATGGTAGCCATTTCTAGGGAGGAGGAGGGAAGAAAAAAAGAAAAAAAATGATAACCCTGTTGCATATTTGAAAGGAATAATAAGTTGTGCATAGTATATTTGCAATTTCATATATAATCATTATTATTGTACTATG
Organism: Gymnobelideus leadbeateri; assembly: GCA_011680675.1. Taxonomy (NCBI): domain Eukaryota; kingdom Metazoa; phylum Chordata; class Mammalia; order Diprotodontia; family Petauridae; genus Gymnobelideus; species Gymnobelideus leadbeateri. The sequence continues at coordinate 58,243 of WOXC01001981.1, forward strand.
TTACAGAAATCTTTGTTTTATTCCATAAAATACATATAAAATAAAGTAAGAAAAAACATTTTTAAAATAATTAAAGGATATTTTGTCCAGAGTAGATGACAACTGTTTATTAATTTTGAATTTAAACACCTCATGTAGAAGTTATTTTTCTCTATTCCCACTGGATTATTTCATGCTATCTTGATAATTGAAAGTCCTAAAGATGTGAATGATATTTTCTTTACAGAAAAGAATTCTAGACTCAGTCATAAGACCTATGTTCCTATTCCGGGCTGTAATATTTTAAGAAGTTATCTTGACTAAATTACTTGATGTCTCAAAGCTTCAAGTTTCCTAATTTATAAAATTGAGATGATCAATGAGTTTTTTTTTTTTTAGGAAAGCATGTTACATATCTATGAGTTTATAGACAGTACAAAGTGTTTTGAATAATGTAAAAATGTAAACTATTTCTTTTAAGTTATTTTTGCTATCTCAGATCCTGAGGAAATCCACATAGGACTATTCCTGGAATATTGCTATGCTTTATTATTCTTTTTTCATTTAATTTTTATAGATTTTTGCAACTATAGAGTGGAGATTGTGAGTATTTGATATAGTAACATTTGTTAAGCATGTTAATCTTAAACCTTTAACTGATTAATGCCAAGCTTGATCCATGGTAAGCAATAGTCTGGGCTGTGATAACGATCTAATTGCAGGACCAAATTTTTTTTGAAGACGTTTAAAATATTTTGAGGTCTGCATTTGGGAATGTTGATATTCATCTATTGATCCATTAAAGATGATGAGCTTTGATGTATAATTTTAACCAACAGGATTGGTAGATGCAAAAATGTGTTTCAAAGCTTTTATAATTTTTTTGCATAAACTTTATTTATCGCTAAAGTCAGGATCTTTAAGAAAACCCTTCTGAAATACTTAAATACATATATGTATATATATATATGTATGTATATGTATGTGTGTTTGGGTGTGTGTATGTACACACAACACACACACATATATATATACATACATACACACATAGATACATACACACACACACATATATATATGTATAGTTAGGTGTAAGTGTGTATACATGTGTGTATGGGCATGTGTATGTACCTGTATATGATAGAGGGCATAAGATGAGTTTAATATGAAGGGATCATATCTAGAAATAAATTAAGAGGTGATAGATGAATATATAAGGAAAAGGAGAAAGGGACAGATAGAATAGGGCAAATATCTCACATAAAAGAGGCAGGAGAAAACTATTTCAATGGAGGGGAAGAGTAGGAAGGTGAAAGTCAACCTAACTCTCATTGGATTTGGTTTAAAGAGGAAATAACATACACACTTAACTGTGTATCTGACCCTACCGGAAAGTATGGGGGAAAGGGATAAGAGGGGGGATGATAGAAGGGAGGGAAGATTGGGGGAGAGGGTAGTTAGAGGCAAACACTTTAGGGAAGGAGAAATTAGAATAAATGGGACAGGATGGGGGGAGTTAGTCTTTCACAACATGACTAATACAGAAATGGTTTGTGTAACTACACATGTATAACCTATATCAAATTGCTTGTCTTCCCAGTGGGGGAGGGGCAGGTGAGGAGGGAAGAAGGGAGAGAATCTGGAACTCAAAGTTTTAAAAACAAATGTAAAAAACTGTTTGTACATGCAACCAGGAAATAAGTTATACAGGCACTGGGGCATAGAAATCCATCTTGCCCTACAAGAAAGGGGGGAAATAGGGGGAAATAAGCAAGGGCAGAATGAGGAGGGAGTATTCAGTATGAATGCACCTTGGGGTGGGGGGTAGAGGAGAATTGGGGAGAAAATTTGTAACTCAAAACCTTGTGGAAATGAATGTTGAAAACTAATGAAAGAAAGGAAGAAAGGAAGGAAGGAAGGAAGGAAGGAAGGAAGGAAGGAAGGAAGGAAGGAAGGAAGGAAGGAAGGAAGGAAAGAAAGAAAGAAAGAAAGAAAGACCCTCCTGTAATTATTGATCATGATGACCTGACCCTAAATTTTGTTGTTGTTGTTGTTGTTGTTGTTGTTATGTGATGATTTCATGAAACTCATTTCAAAGAATTGTAGACAGAGTTAGAAGGTATTCTAGAATTTATCTTTCTAGAAGTTATCTAATCCAGCCTCCACATTTTATAGATGAGGAAACTGAAACTCATAAGGTCAAACAATTTGCCCAATGCCATGTCACTAATAAATTGCAAAATAAGGATTCAAACTTTGGTCCTTTGACTCTAAACTCAATGTACTTCCTATTTTGCCACACCATCTCTCTTCATGTAATTAAATTTTCTTTTGCTCTCACATTTGCTCTGAACCCCTGTACTACCTGTCTACTACTCATTTAATTCACTATTTACTGTCTTGTGGTACAATTTAGATTTATCTATTTGATCTCTTAAAAGAGAGGTTAAAGTCCATGATAAAATACAATGCTTGAGTCCAAGCATTATATTTTAGATCACAACACATGGACTCTGGAACTTAAAAGCTGGGAGGTACCCAAGGTATCTGACATATCTTGTTTCCCCAGCACTTTGCACATGATATTATACACTCACTACATGTTTGTTGGTGATAATGAAGATGAAAATATAGCACCTTCTGATCACAAGTTCATTAGAGACTCCTTATTAAAATGATTTATTTCTTAATTTTATGACAATAAAATATCCTGCCTATGGTACTCAGTGAAAAATTACTTTTGGCATCATTACAGTCTTCCCCCTTCTTTCTCTAAATCACAGAATTCAATTTCCCTTCACTTAATTGCATTAGTGCCATCCTTTAGTCCATTTCTTCTAGATCCTTAGGTTTATGGCCAACTTGCATTTCAAACCCAATACATGACTCACTAGATGTTGGAGGAAAAAATGCAAAATTATAGAGGACAATTTCTTGACATTGCTGACTCCCCTGGTCCAAGGATCCAGACAGTGAAAGAAACAAAACATTCATTGCTGAAAGTTTATACATTTTCCAATACCTGACAATCTAATAAAAATAAAAGATTAGGCTATTTTCTCCACTACCTCCTTCCTTTTAACTCATTTTCTTCCATTTCCAAAGCCCCACATCCCAAGCAATCAGAGGTGTGAAGTGATGAAAAAATTGAGACTATCATTATTTTCTCTCCTATGTCTTCTAAGCTGCTAATAAACATAGGTCTGAATGCTGATCTACTGAGGAGTAACATTATTACTTTTTCCTCTCCCTATTGGAATGATTGACAAACTTCATTGGACCAAGGGCCCCAGCAAACCATAGAATGACTACAGTTTGTGTGTCCTCTCTTCACTACTCTTCCAACATGCACTTGTGCTCAGAAATTGGCTGCTACTTTAGGCTCTAGGTGCAACCCTGGGAGTGGCTGTTCCTTATTCTGGTAAGTAATTTTTCCTCACCAATTAGTTTTCCACTTACAATCATCTGGTGGCTTCATTTATTTATTTATTAAAAAAACAAAAAAGCATTTACTAAGATGAAATAGCAAAAACATGGCACAAAATATTTCCCCTAATCCTCTGGGATCTACTCTCCTACAAATACACAGAGTATCTATGGGAAGAGAAAACTTAAAGATAGTACAGGGGTGGTCAGGTACCAGTGTAGCATATGCATATATCAAAATCATTAACAATTCTTGATACTTAAGAGACTGGCATTCCTTATAGAGTCCAAATAAAGCTTCTGAAATAGTTGGGTTTTTTTTGTTGTTGTTGTTTTGTTTTGCTTTGTTTTCCTGATAGTTAAGTAATTGGGATGGGCTCCCAGTTTCTAGTCAATCCTTGAGTCTCATAAGCAGCAGTTCTCTTTTCCATGAGATGCCATACTCCCTGAAGATGCTTTCTACTTTGGATGATTATTTTTCTCTATTCTCTGTTTTCTGTCTCTTTTTGGAATGGATTCTTTGACCTCTTCTTGTCCAGTAACTCTGAATGCAAAATTTTGGGGAAGATAAGGGTAGAAGAAAAATGTCTTTGATACCTCTTGTTGTCCTTTAGTACAAGAGAAACAATCTGCTTCTTTCTTCATCTGCTTCCAGTTATGGAATTGGAACTGCCGGAATTCATCAAGCTATATAAAGCTTCCCAGAAGAGGACCTAGATTGTTTGTTTAGCTAATCGTGATCCTCTCTTCTTGATTTAATCAGAAATTGCACCTCATAAAAGGAGCACAGGTTAGACATACCCTGTTTACACATGAAAACATCATTCAATTATGAATTCATCAGCAAAGGGATCACAGCTCCCTTTTTCATCCTTCTCTACAGTTATCTTCCTTAATTTGCTTCTGGTCTTTCAAAGCCTCTAGAAATCAGATTTTTAAATAGGATACCTATTATCACGCCTTATGTTTTAGTCATGTTCATACAACTATAAATAAATCACTGAACAACCTATAGTTATTTCTCTTTTTAAGATGATTGGAAAATGGTTGGACGATTTGATTCAGTGCTAAACCATTACATTTCTCCAAGAAAGATATACGTGTGTAAAAAAAATACTTCATATTTCTGCTGATTAGACTACATGTCATATTCAGTGATTTGCTATGTAATATAGCCATTTTCTTATATACAGATACTTCAGAAATTGTTGATGACTGTACACAGAAGTAGCAGGATCCACAACAATGATCCCTAAAAATGCTGAATACAATAGTCCAAGAAAAGATTAAGAGTAAGTTTACCACGTGAGTTGACTTCTGGTTAATAACCAATCCAATACATTTGCAGTTACTAGGATAGACTCCTATTTCACAAATAACACAGAGGGTGCACTGGAGTTTTTGCATTCTTGTCTCTAACAGGTTCAGTCTTGATCTGGTCATACAGAAAGGACAGGAAAACAGCTTCAGAGGGGTTAATAAGCTAGCTTTATTCTAGTCTCTTTTTTTCAAAAGGACTTGCTAATAATGGGAGAACCAACTCTTACAGCATTTCCTAATAATCTTTCTCAGAGGGGTGGGCAAGAAGAGGGGGCAACTACCCCTACATCTCTATGGGATCAATTAAGACTACCACAGCATTCCAGTTTGCGCACTCTCATAAATCCTCTCAAGTCTCAATGGGGACTGGTTGAGGCCTTGTAACCATGCTGTTATGGGGGCTGATCAAAACAGGCACAAATCATAACAGTTATGTTCCCCTGTGCATTCCCACTAAACCTTGATGTGGGCTGATCAAGGAAGGCACATGCATTCCTCTAGGAATTACATAAATCCCAAATCCTATCTGGTTCCCCACTCACTGTCCAGCACCTACTTGCTTTATAAGACAACTGAAAAAGAAGGCATCTTGCCAGCAAAGTTTACATTATCTCACCCTTATAGCTGACTGGATAGTCATGGTGGATATCTATAATTTTAAACACAAATATTTATATTATTTATCAGTATATAATACTGCACAATCATGGTGAAGATTTTTATAAGTCATGAGCCTGGGAAATAGAAATTATTATGGCCATGGATCCTGGGAAACTAAACTCTAAGAAAGAGTAACAAAAATCAACCTCACACACTAAAATCCACCTTACTTACAGTTCCACATTGTATTTAGCTATTTGCTAGTTTCTTTTCTCACCCTTTTCCAATTCATTCTTCACTCAACTATCATAAAAATATTCCTAAAGCATAAGACTGATCATGAAATTCACCTGCTTAAAAATATTCAGTACATCCCTATTGCTTTTAGAATGAAATACATATTCCCTAATTTCACATTAACACTTAAAAATCTGCCACCAGCCAGGGCTGTTTAACATTAATTTCTTTTCTCCTTCAATATAAAGTGGTACTCTTGTTCTTCCCTAAACTTAACATTTCACCTACCAACTCCATAATTTTGGGCCTGCTGCCTTGCATGCCTTGAATGCACTCTTTATTCACCTGTTTCAATTACAATTCCTATCTTTCTTCTAATGGAAAAGCATGTGACACCTCCTTTAGGAGGCCTTTATATTTCCTCTAGTGAATTGTACTTTCTTATTCCTCCTGAAACTATCTCTTTACCTGTTGTAATCTATGAATAGAAAGGAAGCTTTTTGAGGGTGGGGAATGTTTTTGATGTTGCTTTTATATTCTCAATCCTTAGCCCAGTGCCTAGAATACAGCAGGGTCATTAATTAATAGTTATTGGGTTACATAATTATTGTAATCATCTCTAGGACTCCATGACATCTCCAATAAGTACCAGTAATATACCTGCCAGAGAGTATTACAAGCCCCAAAGCAAACTTCTTCGGGGAAACAGAAATTTAAATAATGCTTTCAAAGAAAAAAATCTGCCTCAATTGTCCTTTCCAAGTCAGAGAACAAATAATTCTAGAGTTCAGAAGCCAAAGGTATTACAGAAGAGAGAATAGGACACTCCATTCCAAATGACCCAACCTTTTCCCAGGCATAAATACAAGATCATATTAACTAGAAAATTACTCTTCAGAAGTAATCACACTGCATGTGAATACATTTCCCTCATTTCCTATATTCATAAATTATGTTATGTCTCTTTTGGTTGTTTGTTGTGTTTTTATGTGTTTTGGACAGGAAAGCTCACTGAATTTTGAGTCAGAGAAGCTGGGTTTATGCCCAACGTCTGCAACTATATGGTCTGGGTCAAAATAGGTAACAGAAAGAGTTGGGTTGGATGATTTATTAGACTTTTTCAGTTTGAAACCCTATGATCCAAGGTTTACACACACACACACACACACACACACACACACACACACACACACACACACACACACAGAACTTTAAATTATAGCCAGGTTTAGCTCAAGTCAGGATCAACTGACTTCTTCATCAAGTTTAACATCATCACATTGTTAAGGTGTCTTTATTATCCCTATAGGTGTGATTTTCTAAATCTAATATCTGGTAAGGTGGGCTTTCATGTGAATTACTTGCAAGAAGCATCACTGCATGAAGCCAGGACTAAAGAGTCAGTACTCCCCAGTTGTAATAGGCACAGGAGCAAAAATACTTGCTAGAAATCCATGGACTTTCACACTAATTCTGTGGGAAGTCACGGCTTCAAGGGAATCCAGAGTCCAGAGTGTGATACACCATAGCTTAGGTAGAAATTGGAGGGTTCCACCTTTAAAAAAATGAAATCCTTTCATTTCTTCACAAAGTCAAGATAAAAATAGAGTTATTTCTTTTTCATGAATCCAGATATATTATTTTTCTTTCTTTCTTTTTTCTCTTTAATTCATTGGTAGCACCAACATTCCTGGTCCAAGCCCGTAAAAAGATTAATAGTCCTTGAACAAAACTACAAAGCTTCATCTGATAGATAGTGTCTGCTGAGTTGGCTGCCATCTTCTGTTCTTAATGAACCTGCTAGTTATCTTATTAGATTCTCAGTTCCTGGAGACAATTTCCACACCAAAGAGAGAATCATACATGTGTTAACAGGACCTTCAAATTCCATTTAACAATAACAAATAAAAAGTAGCAAAGACATACAATTGGAAATTTTAAAAAGCAACTGAAGAAAAAATGAGAAATAAGGTGATTTGGGGAAAGTTAGAAAATTTCTCAAGGGATGAAATAAACTAAATAATAATGACCATGCACAAGTAGTCCCCAATTTACCAAGTAGCTGTGTGCCATAAAATTGTTTGTAAATCAATTGTTTAGAGTTTGGAAAATATTTTCCTATAGTGGGAACTGTATATAAAATGATTTTTACTTTCCCAATGCATCCTTTAGGAGTCTCATTAACCGATGTTATAGCTGAAATGGCACAAAAAGACACAAATACCTTTGAATCCTACCTTCCAGTGAACCTGAGACCACCTAAGCTGAAATAAGTACTGAAAACCTGTACATTTCTTAGGGGATTGGTTTTGGTTTCTGGTGACTTGGACGAATCTAAAGGGATGATTGAGCATACAGCTGGGGGGCTGGAGTCGGGGGGAAAGGGTCTAAGGGAGTTAGATCCAGAAGTGGGGTAGAATCAAATTTAGGCAAGAGCTCTGGTATCTGGGGATGACTGCAATGGCTAGCAGATAATTTGAAATATAAAGTATCAGTAAGAGGGATGATTCTGAAGTCAGACACTACCTATATTTTATTATTAGCTTTGGTTTTATTCACACAGGGAGATGTGGCTGTGAATATTATTGATTTATAAATGAAAGGCAACTTTAGTCTGACCCCTTCATTTTACAAATGAAGAAATTGATTCACAGGTAAGTTAAATGACTTGCCCAATGTCACACAGGTACCAAGCATTAAAGGTGGGGTTTGAGCCCAGGTCTTCTGATCCTAGAAAGCATTGTTTTCACTCTGCTACAATTATTTGGAAGGCATTGCCACATCCAGAGTATCTTCCTTAGTCATTCTCTATGGTGTTTCCTCTCATATGTCAGCAGGGTTTAGAGTGCTGAAATTCAATTCAGAGACAACTGGGTTTGATTCCTCTAGCAAATGCTTTATAGATCTTGACCCTGCTCAAAGGTGTTTAATTTCTCTCATTCTTTTTTTTTCTTTCTTTCTTTTTTTTTTTTTTTGAAAAGAAAAAGATCATTTAGTTTGCTTCCATCAGGATTCAGGCTCAGTTCTTTCTAGTTATATCTCTGGATGGCACTTTTCTCATTTTCTTGAGTCTTTCTGGATTGACTTATATCACTGCATTGCTGAAAAGAGTCCAGTCTGTCATAGTTGGTCATCACAGATATGGTATGTCTGTGATTGTACACAAATTTCTTCTGAATCTACTCTTCTCGCTCAGCATCAGTTTGTATAAGTCTCTCCAGGTAATTGTGAAATCCATCACCTCCTCGTTTCTTATAGCACAATAATATTCCATTACATTCATATACCACAACTTGTTTAGCCATTCCCCAATTAATGGGCACCCCTTTAGTTTCCAGTTCTTTGCAACCACAAAAAGGGCTGCTAAAAATATTTTTGTACATTTGGGTCTTCCTCCCACTTCTATGATCTCTTTGGGATATAACCCTAGAAGTGGTTTGGCATGGTCAAAGGGTATGAAATTATTTATAATCCTTTGGGCATAATTCCAGATTGCTCTCCAGAATGGTTGGATAAGTTCACAACTCCACCAGCAATGTATTAGTGTTCCAATTTGTCCACATCCTCTCCAGCATTTGTCACTTTCTTGTTTTGTCATCTTAGCCAATCTGACTGGAGGGATGTGGTATCTCAAAGTTGTTTTGATTTGCATTTCTCTAATTAATAGTGATTTAGAGCATTTCTTCATATGCTTATAGATATCTTTAATTTCTTTCTCTGAAAACTGCCTGTTCATATCCTTTGACCATTTATCAATTGGGGAATTTCTCTCATTCTTTAATGTAAAAGTGGGAAAATAATACATTATTGCATTTCTCTTATAAGAGTGCTGTCAGGGGGGCGGCTAGGTGATGCAGTGAGTAGAGTGCTGACCCTGGAGTCAGAAGGACCTGAGTTCAGATCCAGCCTCAGACACTTAATGCACACACAAACAAAAACCTAGCCATGTGACCTTGGGCAAGTTACTTAACCCCAACTTCCCTCCAAAAAGCAAAAAAATAAATAAATAAATAAATAAGGGTGCTGTCAGATTAAAATGAGTTCATATATGAATAGCACTTTGTAAGTTTTAAAGCATGCCATATAAGTATTATTATAAAATGTATATGTGTGTATTATTATTACTCTCTGCAGTTTAAATATGAGAAAACTGAGGTTAAGAGTTATTTTGCCCAGTTTCACATAGTTGGCATTTGAGATAAATTTGATTCAGGGCTTCCTGTCAATGATTTCAACATTCAATCTACTACATCATCTAACTACTTGAAAAGGACATTAATATCAATAGGTGAATGTAAAGGGTCTATTTTAGTTTTGGAGAAATAGCATGAGCGAAGACAGAGGACCAAATGAGATTGAGAAAGAGCCAACAGTCCTGTTTGACTGGACCATTGACTGCATAAAGATGGGTCATGTGAGACTAGAAAGGTATATTGGGGCCAGATTGTGAAAGATCTTAATTACCAAGATGAGGAAGGTGTATTTTATTGTGCAAGTCAGCAGTTCTCAAAGTTGGGGTGCCTGAGGACCTTTTAGGGGATGTGCAAATGCAAAAATAGCTTCATAATATTGAACAAATATATTTTTCCTAGTAATGTGTAAAATACTGGCATCCTTCTCAATGTTCTTTTAATTTTAGCAAATGTAGGTATGTTTCATTAAATATGTTATTTATATTAACATGTTGCAAGTCTATTATTATTTAAATACATAAATGAATATTTTAATTATCCATTTTATTTTCTAGTAAATATTGATAGTTAAGCCATATTACCAAAAAGTTGCTTGACATTCTTAATAATTTTAAGAGTGCAAAGGGATTTGATAAGAAAAAAAGTCTTCTTCTGCTTTAGGCAACAGAGAGCCACTGGAGGTTACTGGAAAGAGGGATGGCTCGATTCAGATGATAACTTTACCAGCAGTTTGAAGACTGGATTTAAGAACAGGAACCAAGTCAGGAAGATTAAAATAGTGAGAAAAGTATTAGGGTTGGCATTAAAGGAGATCAATTGTCAAGTTCCATTTCTTGATGTTGGTCATGGACACAACACTTCAGCATTTTTCATCCCATCTTTTCTCCTCAAAAGCAAAAAAAGGGTGATAACATCAGAAGCATCTGTATTCTATGGTTTTATGATGCTAAAATGGAACACTGTATGCAAATGTTAACCAATATTTCAGATGAGAGGTGAGGAGAAAATGATGGTTTATGCTAAAGCAATTTCAGTGGTAATCTAAAAGAGGGGGCAAATGTAACAGAATTTTAGAGTGAGAATTAAAGCAACTTCACGACTGATCTGATTTGTTGAGTAGAGGACAAAGAATGACCAGTAATGTTTTGGAGATTTCCAGCTTAAATTGTTAGGAGATTTCCTTTAAAGTAGACAAGAAGAAGGACATTGCCTCCAAGGAGCTGATATTAAAATGTGTACATTATGTGAAAATAGAAATTGCCTGCCAATAATAAACTCAAAAGTATCCATAGGTATATCCTCCCATGCAATTTTCACCAATGTGACTTTAGTCCAGAATAATATATTGGACAACCTTTTAAAGCCTTTCTAACTCAGAAAGTTAAAAGAATTTTTAAGCAACACCTTCTCGACATCCCTAACATTGAAATAATGTATTTTTGTCTTACACTATTAACATAGTGATACATGTGACTACATTTACTGTAGGAAGGAAACAGGTACATTGAGGTATATGGAAATGAATATGTTGAGGTAGAAATAAAGGAAATTAATAGACATTTATTAACCACCTCCAGTGTGTTAAATACTATGCTAAGTGATTTACAAATGTTAACACATATGATCTTACTGAGGCAATTTTAGTATGAAATTTAAAAAAAAAGATCATAGATAAAGAAAAACATATATTTGAGAGAAAGCTCTATAGTAGAATCTACATTCTTTGAAGGCAGAGTTTTGTGTGTCTGTGTGTGTCTGTGTGTGTCTGTGTTTTCTTTTTGGATTGGGGAAGTCAGGGCAATTAGGGTTAAGTGACTTGCCCAAAGTCACACAGCAAGTAAATGTTAAATGTCTGAGGCAGGATTTGAACTCAGGTCCTCCTGACACCAGGGCCAGTACTCTATTCACTGCTCCATCTAACTACTCCAAGGTATAGTTTTTTGTTTTGTTTTGTTTTGTTTTTGTTTTTCATTTTGCCTTTGTCTCCCTAACACTTATTGTATCAGAGTGCTTTGTATATAGTAGATTATTAATAAAGACTTCATGTATTAGACTGGATTAAAGGTGTTTGTTTGTTAGTTTGGTTGGTTGGTTTTTATTTTTTTTCCCTGAACAAAGATACAAAGTCTTCTTTAAGTATGGAGGAGAATACAGTCTGAAGTTACACAAGAAAGTTGAAGATTTGAAATATTGGTAATCTTTATTTATATTAAAATAAAATATGACAATTATGTGTATTATACAGTTGTACTTCACGTTCAGTTACGTATTGCTGTGCAGCTATTTCCAAGCTGCACCGGTGATCGAGACG
>WOXC01001982.1:0-28440 GCA_011680675.1 Gymnobelideus leadbeateri
TGTATATTAAAAACAAAACCTCAATACATAAATACTATTATTGATACCATTTTGCATGTAACTGGGAGATAAGATGTGCAGGCATTGGGGGCACAGAGATTTACCTTGCCCTAATGGAAAAGTCGAAGGAGGTATGGGAGAAAATATGGGAGACAGCAGATTAGATGAGGGGATATCCTGTGGGACTGCTATTCTGGGGTGGTGGGTAGGGGAAAAATGGGGGAAAAAATTGTAACTCAAAATCTGGTGGAAATGAACGATATAAACCAGAAGTTAATAAAGCATTTGGAAAAAAAAAAAAACCTCAGCTAGCTTTTATTTTACAAATTTCAACATGAAAGAAGTGTTATCTTTTTTTCTTATAGAGTTTATAAAAGAAACGATCACTAATCACTACTGAAATATACATTATGCAATATATGAAGTAATGCAGGCATTATTTCAACAAACATACTATAGAATTTGCCATTTTCTTTCTAGGTTGTAAAACCCACTATATGTTAATCAATTCATGAGGTAGTCATAGCTACCTATATTCAGATTAAAAAATCAATACCACACAGATTAAGTGAAATGACGCAAGTTATAAATCATAATGGCAATATGGCACTTTTAGAGGACCACCAGTATCATCATAGCTACATAACACCAGATCCAAGGATAAATCTAAACACTGCGAGTAACTTTTGCAGGTCAAGTAAAAAAGAAAAGTTCCTGTCTTTAAATTACAACAAAATGCCTTTGAAAGTACAAGGTGAGGGGCGGCTAGGTGGCACAGTGAGTAGAGCGTCGGCCCTGGAGTCAGAAGGACCAATCTGACGTCAGACACTTAACGTACACACAAACAAAAACCTAGCCATGTGACCTTGGGCAAGTTACTTAACCCCAACTGCCCTCCAAAAAAAAAAAAAAAGTACAAGGTGAGAGACAATAAAAATGTCAACTTATGATAAGGAGATTCTCTGTTGCTTACTTTTATATATATTATTAAAGTCGCTTTAAATTAGGTAGTTAATATGAATTAGATGGCCTACTTCATATCTTATTCCTTTTTAAGAAATACACAAAACAAATACTTAACTAATCAATCAAAAAGCATTTATTAAGCAACTAATATTTGTCAGATTCTATGCTAGAGATACAAAGACAAAACTTAAAATGCCTGTTCTCAAGGAACTTATTTACATTCCATGAACTGAAATACTAAAGCATAATTAAAATAGAAAACCAAACCAAAACTGATCACTTCAAAGTGCTGATGTTGAGAAGACAATGAATGGTATTGTCATTGTTGACATATACAACTAAGTAATTAGATCAATTATGTGTATAGGTTTTGGCTACAAGAGTTACAAAACAGTAGACTCTGAATATACAATACAAGTGACGTGATATTTAAAATACTGTCCTTAAAAATTACCTTATTGACAATTCTTATTGAAAAGTTAATCTACACTTTAATAAAACTATTCTTTGATTGGGAAATCCCATTTCACACATATTAAGCATGTCAAAGGCAAAAAAAGTAAGATTCTATATCTATTAAAATATTCACTACAGCACTTTTTGTGGTGGTAAAGAACTGAAAAAGTAGGTAGGTGCATCCTGATTATGGAATGGCAAAACTGAAACAAAAATATAATGGAAAAATAATATCAAATACTTTGAGATCTGCAAAGCTCTTTACATATATTCTCATTTGGATCCTACAATAATCCTGGGAAGTTCATGACATTATTATTAACACCCCCATTTTACAGATGAAGAAACTGAAGTTCAGAGCTTTTTAAGTGACTTGTTCTGGGTCACACAACTATTAATTATCTGAGAATAGAATTTAAATGCAGGCCTCCCTAGCAGTCTCTCTTCCATGCCTTCTAGCTATTATCTTAACATTACTCTGCCATAAAACAAAACAAAACAAAACCAAAAAAAACCAGTTATTCCGTGAAACATGGGAAGATTTATTTGAAATGATTCAGAACGAAACAAGCAGAAACAGGAAAACAATATACACAATGACTACAACAATGTAAATGGAAAGAATTTTTTTCAAAAACCTGAACACTGTGTAAGTAACTATAACCCAGCTTTCCCACTAAGCAGAACTGAGGAATGCCACGCCCTCCCTTCATTGTAGACATGGGGCATTATGAATATGGAATATTGCAGATACTCTCAGATGTCAATGTACTGGCTGACTTTGCTAAACTTTTTTTTAAGGGAAAGTTAAGTAGGTATAGGGGAAATATATGAAGATTAGACTGTAACAAAATCAAATGTATCATTAAGTTCTCTAAAAATAAAACCTAAGAATAAACTACCTTATTTTCAACAAAAGAAAATTTTCTGTTTCTAATAGTCAAATTGCATGATTTAGACATATACAAAAAGGCTAAGCCAATCTCTCTTTGTTCATTGGCTGGTCCCATAATACTGGTGCTCTAAAATGAGGTAAGGTTCCCCAACTCTCTTTTATTTCAGACATAACTTCAAGAGACGTAGCACAATGTGGTAGAAAGACTACTGGGGATGGAGTCAAGAGAGCTTCAGTTTACAGATTCTACCACTGAAACTTATTATCTATATGGCTAAAGGCAATTTATAACTTTTCTAAGTCTCCAGTTTTATCATCTATTAAAAATGAGGTTAATTAATAATCACATGATCTAATTTACATCAATGCTATGTCATACTTCAGCTATTATTATTCTTCCTCCATACTTTGTTTATTGGTTTTGCATAAGTGACCTTATGGCCAATCCATGTAAAAGGTGACTCTGAAAAACTTTGGAGCTACAGAACCCACAAAATGATACAGAGAAGCTAACCTCCCACTGAGGACAGCCCGGCAACCCAGCAGGGAGCACCCAGCACAGCAATCTGGGAGGCAACCCCAACCCCGCATGAGCCAGAGGTTTTAGTGTCAGGGCAGACCTGACCAGCAACCAGCTGGAGGGACTCCAGAACACCAGCAGCTGTGGCCATTTCCAGAATTATCAACACAGAGATACCAAGGAAAAGTGAGAGGTCAGTGCACTGTGGACTTTGGGACCAGTAGTGGGGAGAGCATCGGCAAAAAGAAGTGGCTGAGATGCCTCAGTGCAGCCGGGACCAGGTTGCAGCTTCAGGGGGACCCATTTTCAAACTGTGGGGGGAAGAGGCAACTAGTCTGAGGGGTAATCACTCTTGCTTTAACCTTCTTGGATTTGGATTGCTGTCTGGGGTGGAGGTCTTGGGGTATGTGACGAGCTTGCCAGGGAGAGTATGTAGAGGCTTCAGAGAGGGCACCCCACTAATACCTTTTGCAGCTGAGAAAACCCCAGCATTTGGGATGGAAGCTTCCCTGTCTGATAGCAGAGTCCTACTGTAGCAAAAAGCCAAAAAGTCAAGTAAGTGAGTGGCAACATGACCAGGCAAAGGAAGCAAAACAAACAGAAGAATCCAACATTAGACTCCTATTTGGGGGACAAAAAGGATCAAAGCATGGAACAGGAAGAAGACAGTGAAGTCAGAACTCCTGTACCAAAAGCCCCAAATGAAAATATAAGCTGGCTACAGGCCACAGAGGATCTTAAGAAGCAGATAAGAGAGATGGAGGAAAAATTGGGAAGAGAAATGAAAACAATGCAAGAAAATTATGAAATGAGAGTCAACAGCCTGAAAAAAATACCTTAAAAAATAGACTAACTCAAATGGCAAAAGAGGCTCAAAAAGACAAGGAGGAGGAATGCCTTAAAAAGCCAAATTTGCCAGATGGAAAAAGAATCTCAAAAGCTCACTGAGGAGAATCATTCCCTCAGATTTAGATTGGTGCAAAGGGAAGCTAGTGACTTTATGAGAAATCAAGATGCTGTTAAACAGACTGAAACAATAAAAGAATAGAAGGCAATGTGAAATATCTCATAGGAAAAACCACTGACCTGGAAAATAGATCCAGGAGAGATAATTTAAAAATCACTGGACCACCTGAAAGCCACGATCAAAGAAAGAACCTAGAAATCATCCTCCAAGAAATTCTCAAGGAAAACTGCCCTGATGTTTTAGATCCAGAGGGCAAAATAGAGGTTTAAAGAATCCACCAATAACCTCCTGAAAAAGATCCCAAAAAGAAAACTCCTAGGAATATTATAGCCAGGTTCTGGAATTCCCAGATCAAGGAGAAAATACTACAAGCAGCCAGGAAGAAACAATTTGAATATTGTGGAAACACAATCAGGATAACACAGGATCTGGCAGCTTCTACACTGAGGGATTGAAGGGCCTGGAATATGATATTCTGGAGGTCAAAGGAGCTGGGATTAAAACCAAGAATCACCTATCCAGCAAAACTGAGTATCATGTTTCAGGGGAAAATATGGTCATTCAATGGATTAGAGGACTTTCAAGCATTCTTGAAGAAGGAAACAGACTTGAGTAGAAAATCTGACATTCAGATACAAGAAGCATGAGAAGGTAAACAGGGAAAAGAAATCAAAAGGAACTTATCAAAGTTGAACTATTTACATTCCTACATGGAAAAACGATAATTGTTAACTGATGAAACTTTTCTCAGTATGAAAATAGTTGAAGGGAATAGAAAAAAAATTATATATATATATATATGTATATATATATATATATATACATACACACACACAGTCTTTATCAGAGGGTATACAGGCGTAAGAATACATGTGAAAATATATCTATATCTGTGTTCACAGGTATCCATAGAAGGCACAGACCAATTTAATAGGAAGGGATGATACTTAAAAGGTGAAATCAAGAATGAGAGGAATATAATGAGAGGAGATGGGGAGAGACAGAATGGGGCAAACTATCTCATATAGAAGAGGCAAGGAAAAATGGGTACAATGGAGGGGAAGAACAGGAAGGCATAAGGGAATGTGTCAACCTTATAATCATTGAATTTGGCTCAGGGAGGGAATGACATACACACGAAATAGGGTACCTCACCCTACAGAAGAGTAGGGGGGAAGGGGATGAGAGGGGGGATGATGGAAGGGAGGGGAGGGAAATTAGAAGCACACACTTTTCTTTTTCTTGTTCTTTTTTTAAGCAATTGGTGTTAAGTAACTTGCTCAAGGTTACATGGCCAGTTACATGGCCATTATTTGTGTGTGGGTGCTCATTTTCTGAGACCGGATTCGATCTCGGGTCATCCCAACTCCAAGGCCGGCGCAGCACACACTTTTCAAAAGGGACAGGACCAAAGTAGAGAACAGAACAAGTGGGAGGTGAGATAGGAGGGAGGGAAATATAATCAGTCTTCTACAATATATCTACTATGGTAATGTTTTGCATTAGCTACACATGTACAACATATACTGAATTGCTTATCTTCCCAGTAAGGGTGAGTGACAAGGGAGGAAGGGAATGAATCTGGAATTCAAAGTTTTAAAACCAAATGTTTAAAAATATATATTCACTATTATTAAAAAAAAATAAGTGACCTTATGTACTAATCATATATTATCATTAGATAGTTACAGCTGAATAATTCAGCCCTTTTCTGTACATACAAAGTCCTCTTTATTTAAATTTGTAAAAGGGTGACCTCATTGATTAGATGACCAACAAATCCACTTCACAGCTATATTCCCCAGCCTTCTTTGTATGGAGTTCTTTGGAAAGATAGCCCAAAACAAACAACTAACAGCAATGAATAGCGAGTATGCGTATGGCACTTAGGGTTTACAAGGATTTAAATATATTAACTAATTTGAACTTAACAACTTTGTAACTACAGGAACTACAAATATTATTATCTCCATTTTACAGATAAGAAACTGAGGTCCAAAGAGGTTACCTAATTTGCTCCTATTCAAAAAACTAGCACTGAGAGGCTCAAAGTCTAGCATTCTAACAGTCTAACACTGAAGGGCAGTGTTATGCCCTATAGTGGATACATTACAGAACATGCCCCAGAATGTACTCTCGGAGAAGTTTATTCTAAAAGAAGGCAAAAAACTTAAGAGAAGTAGAAGAGAAGGATAAGAGTCAGACAAGAAAGAAAAGGGAAATGATAACAAAAATTCCCATTACTCCATAAGGTGAACTTCTCCAGGACACTGGATGGGACAGTCTGGGCAAAGGTAATGAGATGAGGATACCACACTTTTACCACTGTTTCAGGGGATGCATCAAGTAAAAACATAATGGAATAGAATCCAAAGGAGAAAACAGATGCACTGAAAGAGACATAATACCTAAAAAGAAAATAAAGGAAAAAAATGATGAAAGTATTTTCAGTGATTTTTAACATGTCCTTAATCTCCACCAACAATTTTTTTAAACAAGTTTTTCAAAAAGGAGCTCCTGATAAGTCTATAAAAATCTCCAGAGTTCTTCAAGATTATGGAAGCATTTTCAAGGAAACAAACAGGACTTCCTTACAAAGCCCTAAAAATGTCATTTAGGTATTAGAACTTCCAATTTTTTATCATATGCTATAAACAAAGATGTATCACTAAGTTAATCATTGTCACTGCTAATATTCTAAACATTTATGACCAGAGTGTAACAATAAATCAAAGAAAATACATTCATTTCAACTATTCCATTGGCTGGTAAGTCAATTTGAGGATTATTACACTAATACTTCCAAAGAATGGAGGAAAGAAAAAAAATTCTGCTTGTTGCAGTCTGCAATGTTAATTTTTTTTAAAGCTGTCATCATAAATTACTATAATGACTGATTATCTTCAGATTTCATAATAATTTATGCTATCCTTGTTTCCTATTGTCACAAGTAATCTAGAATCAACTTGATTCTCAGTTTGCTAGAAAAACAAGTCTTGAAAAAGAAATGGACTTGAAATCCTTTATATTTAGATTCAAAAAAACCAACTGCCTAAGTACAGACTGAAGGAAGAAATGCCTCACTAACAAGTACATCAATCAAACAAGTATTCCTTAAGAACTTAATAATTCCAGGTACTATGCTAGATGTTGGGGATATAAAGTACAAAAAATAAAACAAAGTCTTACTTACAATATGCTTATGTTCTAATGGGGAAGAAAAGTGTAAAATATATATGCCATCACGAATATAAAGCTAATAAACACTAATATAAAACAGCTAAATACAAGGTAGTTTGAAAGGGATTAACACTAGCAACCAAGGGTAAAGAAAGTCTTCAAGCAAAAGATAGAGCCAGGGCTGCATAATAAAGGAAAAAAAGGGATTCTATGAGGTGGAGATAAGAAATACATTTCAGGAACATGGGATAGCCAAAATAAAGGCAAGGAGATGGGAAATGGAGTGCCATGTGAGTGGAATCCTGAGAAGGTCATTTTGGCTGGAACACAGAGTATAAGAGAGGAAGTATGTCCAGTGAAATAGTTTAGGGCCATTATGTTTCCTTTAAAAGCTAAATAGAGGAGTTTAGGCTTTAACCTAGATGCAATAAGAAGCTAGTAGGATTGCCTCAGTAGGGGAGTCACATGGTTTTATCTGCATCTAAGAAAATTATTTAGGCGCAATGTACAAAGTCTTGAGGCAGAGAGACTGATTAGGATGCTACTGAGAGAGGCAATGAAAGAGTAAAGATGGTGTGTTAATAGAGAGAATGGGTCACACCCAAAGATGTTGTGAAGGTAAAAGCAAGATTTGGCAACTGACTACTTAAGTGGGGCAAAGGAGAGTGAGAAGCCTAGGATAATTCCAAACTTATAAACCTAGGCGACTGGAAAAATGGTGATGACTTTGACAAAATGTTTGGAAGGGAGAGTTTAGAGGGGAAAATAATAAATTCAATTCTGGACATGTTAAGTTGAAGCAAGCAACCAGTGGTATAAGACTGAAGCTTACAGGACATACTGGAGCTAGGCATGTAGATTTAAAAACGATCTGTGTATAGATCATAGTTAAGTCCATGGAAGCTGATAAGTCACCAAGATAGTATAGAGGGAGAAGAGAAGAGGGCCCAGGACATATCCTTGTGGAACATTCACAGTTGCAGGGGTGAGGTCAAGGGGTAATGGTGTCCAAAATTCCAGGTATGAGAGAGTATCCAGGAGAAAAGGATTATCCATTAGCCCTTCTCAGCAATGCAAGGACTTAAAACAGTTCCAAAGGGCACATGATGAAAAATGCCAACCATATCCAAAGAAAGAACTACAGAGTCAGAATGCAGAATGAAGCAGACTACTTTCTTTCTTGCTTTGTTTTATTTTGGATTTTTTTCCCTTTCTCATGGTTTTTCCCATTCATTATAATTCTTCTATGCAACATGACTAATGTGAAAATGTGTTTAATAGGAATGTTATATGTTAGAGACCATATCAGATTGCAAGCTGTCTTGGGGATGGAGGGGCGTGGGAAGGGGAGAAAATTTCAAACTTATGGAAGTTAATGTTGAAAACTGAAAATAAATAATTATTTTTAAAAAGGGTTATCCATACTGTCAAATGCAACAAATAGTTCTAGAAGGATTAAGACTGAGAAAAGATTACATGAGATTTAGCTATTAGGAGACTGTTGGTTAACTAGAGAGAACAATCTCAGCTGAGTAATGATTTCAGAAACCAGAATGCAAGGAGTTGAGGGATCAGATAAAGTACAGACAGTGAGTATAGACAACTTTTTCCAGGAGTTGGGCTCATAAAGTCAGGAAAGTTCTAGGGCAAAAGTCTGAAAGGATGGTGAGGTTTAGACAAAGGTTTTCAAAGAACAAGGAAGGCTTGGGCTTGTTTGAAGGATGCAAAGAAGGTGCCTGTCTATAGGGAGGGACTAAAGATTCAAGACAGACAGGGGTGTCCATGGAATAATCTGCTGGAATAGACAGGAGGGAATAAGGGAAATCCTGATGACAGAAAAAAACAAGTTTAAGAGGGCTGAAGCACAGAAATAGGTGGAATGACGGTATGATTAGATAGGGGAACGTCAGCTTTTAATTAGGGAAATATAACATTCCTGTGAACATGCCTATGTGGCTGAAGTAAAGGAGTAAGTCACTGGATTTTAGGAGGCAGAGGAAAAGGAAAGTTAGAAACTTTAAGAGAATGTCCAAGTAGATATCAAAGTCCTTTACCACAAGAAACATATGTAAGTTCAGGTAAACAATACCACTGGAGTTGGGGGGAGGAGGAGGGTAGGAGAAGGATCAATTATAATTCAATACTGTTAAATTGTCAGAAAAGCTACTGCAATCTGGGGTTACATTAATAGATACACATTACTCAGAACAACAACAAAAAAGTATAGTGTCATTATAGTCCACTATAGTTTTATATTCATTTTTGAGTGCCACCTTTTAGGAAGGACATTGGAACTAAAGAGTCTCAAGAAAAGGGTAATAAGGTTGATGAGGGTGACTTGGAACCATAACATGTAAGGATCATTTGAAGAAACTAGAGATGTTTAGACAAGAAAAAAACAAAAGATTGAAGAGCGGTGGAGAATCAGGAAAAATGCAATGAAAATTTTTATTATTCATGTTTTAATAAATTCAAGTACTAATTCCCTATTCCTCCACTAAATATAACTCCTATCAATGGCTCAATATGTCAAGAAGGATACACTGGGTTCTAAAAATCTATGTGAGCAAAGTATGAGCTTTGGCAAAGGGTGTGTGTGTGTGTGTGTGTGTGTGTGTGTGTGTGTGTGTGTGGTCTTTGGATTTAAACAAAAGGTTTATTACTAGTATTATATATTTTCCCTCATAGTTAAGTCTGAAAGACAATCTCTAAATAGTTATGGAAGAGTTGCAATTTAAATTAATGAGGGGAAACCTATACCAAGGAAACCATAAATCCTTTAGGCATTGATATAATTCCCTATCATCTCACTTTTATGTAGCTTTTTAAGGTTTAAGAAAATGTGTTAATTCATCTTTCCCATAACAACTCTGTAGTAATTCCAGTAGTAATAAAGCTACCTTTCTGTAGCTTCTTAAAGGTTTCTGATTCATGTTTATTTGTTCTCCTCACAACAACCCTAAAGTAACTGCATATTAGTTCAGTTATGTGGTTGTTTTACACTGTTTGGAAGGAACTCTCCAAAGTATCTAAAACACTGACAGATCATTTATGTATTCTTTCTATAAAGACAAGGAAACTTAGGCTCAAGCAGGTTCAATGATTTCTCCTCAACTATGTGTTAGACGGAAACAAGATTCAATGCTTTTCTACAAGACTATGTTGATTTTCAGGAAAAAATAAAGCTCCTCTATCTTTCCCACAAGAAGACTTTTTCTCATGTTCTAATACAAAGAAATTCATTATTGTTCTAGTACTAAATAAAGATCTTCCCTCACAAAAAAAAAAAACACCTAAGTAGATTTCTGCACCCCTCAACTGAAGTGCAGTCTAATAATCCCTAGGTTTTCTTGGGAACCTCCAATATACATTTAATTTCATTCTAAGCAGATCTGAATATCAATTTACTGAGTTTGAATTCAACTAGAGGGTTACAATTTTATACTCAACATTGGCCAAATCATTTCAAAGGATGGCAGTAATATGAAGTACTTTCTTAAGAGCTCTGACCCCTCTTCTTCCCTCCTAACAAATGCACATGGCATGTTTCTAAAGAGAAGCTGGGAATCTTCAGGCTGACACCAAAACAGAAGAGCAATAATTCCCCAAACACTACCCATCTTATCAACATCACAAATATTTTTGTTACCCTGACTGCCTGGCAGAGCTAACATTCTAAATTTTATTCTATGATCAATGCTTAAAATATTTTTGCCACTTGATGTGGTGTAAAAAGGCAAAGACAAGGTATGAAAGGACCCTGCTCTCAAGATACTGGTTTCAATTTCAACTTAAAAATCTTCAGAAAAGAAGTACAACTGACTTTTATAAAAACATAACCGGGGCGGCTATGTGGCGCAGTGAGTAGAGCGTCGGCCCTGGAGTCAGAAGGACCTGAGTTCAGATCCGGCCTCAGACCCTTAACACACACACACAAACAAACAAACAACAAAAAAAAAAACCTAGCCGTGTGACCTTGGGCAAGTTACTTAACCCCAATTGCCCTCCAAAAAAAATGAAATAAAAAAATAAAATAAAACATAACCTTTAAAGGCAAAATGTGGAAATGAATGGGGGTATAGTTCTAACCAACTAACTGAATAAGATAGTTAGCTTAAATTAAATATAGGCTTTTTTTGGTTTTTAAAAAGAAAATCTGAGGAATAAGGATAAAAGTCTGCTGCTTTTTTAAAAAAAAATTGCCTTCCCTATGATTCCTAATCGTTATTTTAAACTCATAAAATCTTTATTTATCAGTATAGAGATTTGAGGATATTGTATTTCATTTGGTTTTAGTTTCCTCATCTATAAAACAAGAGGGTAGGGCTGATATCTCTACTAACATTAAATTCTCTTCATTCGGTCTTCTCACATGAAACAACAATGCCATCTACTGGGCAATTCCAAAAGCTTGATGATAGGTCTGTAACTCTAGAATATGATTTTAATGTTTTCCCCCAACAAAAACATAGAGCAGCAGTACATATAAAAATGTTACGGATCCATCTGGATTTGTAGTTTCATGTGCAATCATCTTTTTTGTTGCCCTATATTATAGAAATTCTTTATTTCATATTTTTTTTCAAAATTAATTTTTTAAAAAGTTCATGTTCACTGAGGTCAGCATTACATGTTAACTACAAACTAAATTTCTGATATTAATTTTTCCATCCCTTTTTAAATTTTTACATGTTTTATTTAATAAAAATGTATTAAATTGAAATAAAAAATAAGTCAACTTAATTTTTAAAAATCCCTAATTTCAATACAATAAAGATTTGATAATCATTTAACAAAATGTATAAAATAAAAAGGTATTGATAAAAATTTATTTAGAATGAAATAATTAGAAATGCTAGATCTACTAATCAATTAAGTGTAAAAAATACAAGTATAGGGGCAGCTAGGTGGTGCAGTGAGTAGAGCGCCGGCCCTGGAGCCAGAAGGACCTGAGTTCGGATCCAACTTCAGACACTTAATGCACACACAAAACAAAAACCTAGCCATGTGACCTTGGGCAAGTTACTTAACCCCAATTGCCCTAAAGGGGCGGCTAGGTGGCGCAGTGAGTAAGAGCGCCGGCCTCGGAGTTTGGATGACCCGAGATCAGATCCGGCCTCAGAAAATGAGCACCCACGCATAAACAATGACTAGCCGTGTAACCTTGAGCAAGTTACTTAACCCCAATTGCTTAAAAAAAAAAAAAAGAAAGAAAGAAAATGAGCACCCACACATAAATAATGACTAGCTGTGTAACCTTGAGCAAGTTACTTAACCCCAATTGCTTAAAAAAAAAAATACAAGTAGAAAACAAAGCAAACCTCTAGTCTTAGTAGCAGCACTACTGGTAGGGGAGGGAGCAAATTTGAGGAATTATTTGAATTGTTTACTGGATCTTTCCTAACTCAAATGTGAATAAATTATAGTTCCTTCTATATATAAGAAAGAAATTCAAATATTTATATAAATTTAAGTATGGACACTGAGTAGTTTGCTTAGCATTTCTAACAACATATAAATTACTGTATATTTCTTCTAAAAACAACACAAATGTTATTAATTCTTCATAGTCCCAATCAAGTAGATTAGTTTATGCCATTCACTGCATTCAGCAACCATTTGTTGAATATTTATAATAAAGCAAGAAAAATGATCCACCTACGTTAGTTGTTCAACATCAAAGACACAAAACAGAGAATCTGGATTAAAGCCTCTGAACCAATGGTTCATTCTTTAAATCACAAAACTACACTTTTTTAGCATTTCAAAATACTTGAAAGTCCCACTAGAATTCCCTCAATTAAAACTGCAGTTCTAACACAGTTGTTGTTTGGGGTTTTTTTTAACTTTACAATTGAAGAAAGTTTATTTTTGCTAATCAAAATAAGTACTTATACATTATTTCTCAAAGTATCTGGTCTCTTCAAAAGACTTTTTCTTTCTACAAAGTTCTCTGCAATAGAAACAATGCTTAATAATTCTTCAGGAAAAGATTAACAATTCTACCAAAAACTAGAGATGATTTCTTC
Source organism: Gymnobelideus leadbeateri (assembly GCA_011680675.1). Classification (NCBI taxonomy): domain Eukaryota; kingdom Metazoa; phylum Chordata; class Mammalia; order Diprotodontia; family Petauridae; genus Gymnobelideus; species Gymnobelideus leadbeateri. The sequence continues at coordinate 13,014 of WOXC01001982.1, forward strand.
ATGTGACTATACAAAACAGTGGTATTATTTTGTAAACCTAACAAGTACAATGCGGACAAAAATACTGCTAGAAATAGCATGAGCACTAGCAAAGTTCAATCAAATATTATTCTCCTTTCTTCCAATTTTAGATAAAAAGCTCTTTGGTAAAGAAGAGGATCATAAATATATTCATTTCAGGAAAATATGCAACAGTCTTAAAAACTTTCTCCTAAGTCCCACAGCAGCACCGTACGAGGTCACTTAGTTCACTCATAAGTTACCAAAGTAGTTGTTTCATTTACATCTGCCAGAGCCTTTGTGCACTGCGATAGGTCACTGTATTTAACATTTTTAAATATTTTTCTGATGCACACAAGACTCCTGAGTCATTCTTATACTGACAGGAGACCCGAAAATTTAACACTAGTCTAAATAATATTTATAAGATTGCATAAGAGGAAATGTTTCTTTCATTATACTGAAATTAAATAAATTTATTTTGAAAATAAATATAATTCTGGTTTTTGTAGAGAAATATTTCTCCTCTATTACCTTCTAAAACTTCCCTAGATTTTTTAAGAATATGAAAAAAAATTTTTTTTAAAGCAATCGGGGCTAAGTAACTTGCTCAAGGTTACACAGCTAGTCATTATTTATGTGTGGGTGCTAAGTACTGAGGCCGGTTTCGATCTCGGGTCATCCCAACTCCGAGGCCGGCACTCTTACTCACTGCGCCACCTAGCTGCCCCTAAAAGACATCCTTTTTGTTTTTGTTTTTGGAGGGCAATTGGGGTTAAGTAACTTGCCCAAGGCCACATGGCTAGTTTTTTATTTGTGTGTGTTAAGCGCCTGAGGCCTGATCCGAACTCAGGTCCTTCTGACTCCAGGGCCGACGCTCTACTCACTGCGCCACCTAGCTGCCCCAGAATATGAAATTTTTAATAAGTATAAACTTTCACTATATTATTCCATTCTATTTATGCATGTAGCTATTATGATGATACTATATTTATTTAACCTTTGTAATTCTTTCAAGTTTCAGTCTCATAATTTCCCTCACAAAGTTCACAGGATCAGATTTAGAGCTGAGAAGGACCTAAAAGACCATTTAGTCCAGCCCTCTCATTTTACAGATGAGGTGAAAAGATTAAGTGATCTGCCCAAGAATATCCAACATAAGTATCAGTAACAGGATATGAGCCCAGGTCTTCCTGAATCTAGATCCAGCACTCTATCTACTATGAAGGCAGACAAACGAATATCCCAAATTATTGGAACTGTTCCCAAGTTACACAAAATACAACACAACAGGGATACAAGATTAGAAAACAGGTCTTTCCCTTCTCATATGCTAGTCTGTGACTGCTTCTTCTGTTACAATGGTCACATGGTTCAATTCTTCCCATTAAAATATTCTGAAATAATTCACACTGCTTGCATATTTCTGCAGTGAAAAGAAAAGGTGGAAGAGTAGGAAGATGTTAAGCTTCTGTAACTTTTTCAATGCCTTCTATGATTAGTTCACGTGTCTAAAGGGCATTCAGATATAAATGTTCAATAATAACTAATAATCTTGAAATATTTCAATCGAGGACAGAATGAAATTCATCCTTCCTGAAATATGACAAACAAAGGCTTCAAAGGAAACAGCCTACCTTCCTGTGCAGACAGCCTTACACATCTCTTTCAAGACATCTGATGCTTCATCCAACCAGACAATGAATGCATTCTCAGAGCTTCTGTGATGTTTTAAGTTACAGACAGAGCACATGTGCGCTGATGTGGAGCTTCAATGGAATCAACGCACCTGTAACACAACCGACGCAAACCTTGATGTTGACTTCTCTCAAGAGTCTCACACTCATAAGTGAGAGGAAGTACAGGAAAACTAATGAGTACTTTCAAAGACAAGTGAAAAATGAAGTTTAAAACTACTGCATATTTTCTTGGAATTACAAGAAAATTCAACTTGTATGAACACTAAAGAAAAAATTATAATTTGTAGCTTTAATAGAAAATAATGAATAAATTAAGTAGATATCATGCACTGTAAATACTAAAACTTTGGCCTTATAAAAGAATCCAAAGACATTATCCTTGTCAATCATCCACTAATCTCTTTCTCAATCAGGTCAGCAGACATTAAACATGGCAATATAAAGAATGTGCAGGAAAGGCAAGGGAGAAATGTGCAGAGCAGGTGCTATGTGTGGAGTCTAACTGATTTTATTCTTGTACAAAATTGACATCCGAAAAGCACATAGTATTAAGTAGACACTATATAGAGGATCAAAATTAAAGCCGACCCTAAACATCTTGTTTTCAATTAGACTTTAATGAATACATGGGAGCATTAAGAATTATCTTTAATTTGGAATTAAAGGAAAATATTCCATTAAAATGTTATGCAGAAATTCCAGTTAGCATAAATTATAAATTATGGAAATTATTTTCATATTTGATATTCCTATTTAGAAGAGATAAGCTAGTTTTCCCATTAAGAAACTCACAAAGGATAAAATCAATGCCATTAAATAAACATTAACCAAGAAAGTTAAATTTAAAATTAAGGTAAATTACATGTAAAGTTATTTAAAAGAAATAGAAGTATTAAAATGAAATACTTTCCAGTCAATATGGAACTAAAGATTAAATTTAAAGAATCCATCATGAATTTTGCCATACATGGACAATTCATGTTAACAATATTTTAAGTTTTAGTATTTATACTAGTACAACGTATTTACATTTTGTTAGGAAATCACTCTTCCTTTAATGCATGATTCAAAACTATTTCCAGTATTTTAGGCAAAACTTTATGCTAAATGTTTGAGTCACATATCCAACTATACAATAAAAACCAACTAGAAGGTTTATCATTTAGGGAAATGCACATTAAAGTTGATTTTTAAGAAATGAATTAATTCTATAATCTATGGAATATTTGTACTTGTCATGTGAAAATATGCTTCAAATCACTAATAATTTAAAAACAAAGTTTTTCTCTAAGGTTTCACTTCATACCTTTATATAGGCAAAGATGACAAAAAAGGGAAAGGACAAATGTTGAAAGGATTTCAAGAAAACAGATATACTTAAGAACTGTTGGTGGTATAAACTGGTCTTTTCACTGGGGAAAGCAATTTGGATCCATATACAAAAAGTCAATACAATGTACCTATCCTTTAACCCACCCAGCACTATTCCTATACCTCTATCCTAAAGAGATCAAAGAAAGAAGGAAAAATCCCCTATGTACAAAAATATTTATATAGCAGCTCATTTTTTTTAGAAGTTAAGAACTAGAAACTAAGGGGATGCCCATAAACACAGGAATGGCTAAACAAATTACAGCACATGAATGTAATGGGATATATTATGTCATAAGAAATCAGGAAAGGGGCTATATCAGAAAAACCTGGAGAGGTTTGGATGAAATGATGCAGAGTAAAGTGAGCAGAACCAGGAGAACAAATTTATACAATAACATCGTAAAGAAAATCACTTAAAAAGATTTAAGAATTCTGATCAATGAAGCATGGAGCATGATGCCTGTCTCCTGACAGAGAAGTAATGGGCTAAAGACAGAGTAAGACATAACAATCTTTTAGCGAAGGCAGCCACTGCAAAATTGGTTTCACTTGATTACATGCATTTGTTAAAAGTGTTTTGTTTTTCTTTCATTCTTTTCAAATTAAGACACAGATTGGAGGGAAGGAAGGGGGCACTATCACTCACAAAAGAATCATAATCAAGTAGGAGTTTTGAAAGTTACAGAATGAATTATATACATAAAAGAAAAGCAAGTTCTAGATGAGATCCACAGTTTCATGTACAATTCTCTCCTGTTTCATAATGTACATGGAAATGCTCATTTTATTGTGTTAAAGTTCGGAATTTTTAAAAATTAAAAACAGGGGTGGCTAGGTGGCACAGCGAATAGAGTGCTGACCCTAGGGTCAGGAGGACCTGACTTCAAATGCGGCCGCAGACACTTGACACACTTACTAGCAGTGTGACCTTGGGCAAGTCACTTAATTACCCTGCCTTCCCCCCTCCAAAAAAAAGGGAAAAAAAGGAAAAACAATCTGTGCTTTCAACTAGTAATAATTTATGGCCTGTACCTGTGATTTCATCTGTGTGTAGAGAATCCATAAACAATTCCATAACATAAGGTCTTAGAGAGTTGCTTGGGGCACTATAAGACTAAGTGTTTTGCTTAGGATCATTCACTTAGCCAATATGTAGCAGAGGTATACCTAAATCATCCTGACTCCAAAGCAAGCCCTTCTCTCTCCACCCATATCTTGCTGGCTCTCTTAGTGGCCATTATTGATTCTCAATGCAAATTTTGCTTACCTATTGTCAAATTTATTTTTAGACAACTTGCAGTCCTTTAACTAATCCTTAGCAGTTATACAAAATTAGACACTGAAAAGAATTAGCAAAAAATTTATTTTTTAAATATGAAATATCACAACTGATTCTAAAATTTTTTAACATCACATTTGGAACTACTTCATACTTAAAGTGACTGCTGTGATAGATAAAAATCAATTCAATAAATTAATGTTTAATAGGTAATTCAGGATTCACAAGGTGAAACAACAGGCCTAATCTTCCAAAATGAAGTGAGGGAGGGATAACTGTCGAGTGGTATAAGCAAACTGGGAAAGTACAGGACTTGGGGAAGGGGCTAGATCAGGACTGGAAGTGGACTACAAGTAAACAACATGGAAAGGCAAAAACCTAATGTGGTCTGAGGCTTCAGTTAACAGAAACAGAGGAACCAGTATAGCTGGTGTACTCGGTAAAGACCAGATCTATATAATGACCAAAAAAAGAATCAAAGAAAAAAGCATCGGGGCGGCTAGGTGGCACAGTGAGTAGAGCGTTGGCTCTGAAGTCAGAAGGACCTGAGTTCGGATCCGACCTCAGACACTTAACACACACACAAACAAAAAACCTAGCCGTGTGACCTTGGGCAAGTTACTTTAACCCCAATTGCCCTCCAAAAAGCAAAAAAAAAAAAAAAAAAAGCATCAATGAAACATTTAAAAACACAAAGAAGTTCAGAATGAGACACAGGTATCGAGGGCAGGTTTTTTATTGTTTCATATTCAATCCTCTTTTATATTTTTATTTATATACTGAAATATTCATGTCTGCTAATATTTAACTTTATAATAAAAAAGAAACATTTTAAAAAGAAAAATTTCCATGTGAACACAAAATTTTCTCTGGCTTAAAGCATATTTCTTTAAAGATTTTTTAGATGATACATTAAGCTGTTCGGTTTTTTAAAAATATTTTAAAATGTGTACTGCAATGTCATTCAAAAAAAGTAAAATTTCTTCAGAATGTCTGCATAATAGGCAAACTCATACAAAGATATAATGCATTATGTTAGTATTTATACTTTGTGTTATATGAGATTAATTTTCTTTTTTGGTAACTTTAACTGTCTTCCTAGAACATGATACAGAATAAAGTATAACCTGTGGGAAAAAAACAAAAAATAAAAAGATAGAGTGACAGAGTGTTCAGTTCTGGGATCCACATTTTAGTAAGGACACTAACATGTTGCAACATGTTAAGGAAAGTGGTCAGAATTGTGGAGGAACTCAAAGGATCATCACCTAGAAGAGGCATTAAACTTACTCTGCTTCAGCCCAAAGACAGAACCAAGGTCAACTAGTGAAAGTTATGGGAAAGTGGACTTAGTTCAACATAGAGGAAAAACATACTAACAACTAACATTGTTCAAAAATGGAATAGGGGGATAGCTAGGTGGCGCAGTGAATAGCACATCAGCCCTGGAGTCAGGAGGACCTGAGTTCAAATCTGACCTCAGAAACCTGACCCCTACTAGCTATGTGATCTTTGGCAAGTAACTTAACCCCAATTGCCTTGCCTTCTCCCCTCAAAAAAAGAAAACAAAACAAAAAAACAAAAACAAATGGGGGCGGCTAGGTGGCGCAGTGAGTAGAGCGTCGGCCCTGGAGTCAGAAGGACCTGAGTTCGGATCCGGCCTCAGACACTTAATGCACACACAAACAAAAACCTAGCTGTGTGACCTTGGGCAAGTTACTTAACCCCAATTGCCCTCCAAAAAGCAAAAAAACCAAAAAAACAAAACAAAACAAAAAAAAAACCAAATGGAATGGGCTACTACTGGGGACTATGAATGCCCAATCAGTAGAAATGTTTAAGTGGATACTAGCTAGCCAGTTTTTTAGGATGGCTATGAGAATTACTTCATGAAAAGTTTGAATTGGATTACCTACAGAGATCCTATAGGATCTCTTCCGACTCTAAAAGATCTAGTATTCACTGACAAAAGAAAAACTAAGCACCTAAGACTGGAGTGAATTTTAATATATTTTAGATATAAATTCAGACTTTTTTTCTACCAGGTAGAATTCAATTTATTTTATTATCATTAATCTTTAGAATGTTTTTAAAACTTCAGTTTTATTAATTTTCGAAACTATGATTACTGTTGATAAGCCAACAGTATTTTTACACAAATTTTCATTTACATATGTTTTCAATATAAACATCTTCTGAAATTGGGGGAAAAAAAACACCCTACCAAAATTATAACAAGCAATCTACTACAAATTTAGGAGATTTGTGCTCAATATGCACACACTAATGAGATACTGAGGTAGAATATAAATGACAAAAATGGTTTCATGTGCTATACTTTGCACACAGAAAAATGGCAGTAGCAACTCATTCATTGGCAGAACCTGTCTTTTGAGATCTTTCGTTTTAGTATGAGTGATAACAGAATTACATTTATGTATCTATTTTCTCATTCATCACCCAGCTGACCAAAGAAAGATTTTCAAGATGACTCTGGAGGGTTAGGAAGAATCAACCACCCTAAATAAGCTTTTCTAATACTTCAGGGGTGTTTAACCCTGTAAGTATACAGTACTTTGAATTACTAAAATGGGTTTTCACAACTATGATATTATGCAAAATTTATAAAGGGGTTAAGCCTACAAATTTGGCCTCATGGACAGAATAATCTAACAAGACTATTTTATTTTACACTAACAAACAATAAGTAGTTATTAAATTATTCCTAAAGGGTTAACATGGAATATGTTTTATTACGACCCAAAAAATAAAGTTATATAATACTAGGAACAGTATTTTGGAATTTTTTTTTGATGATTTAAGTGTGGTCCTTTCCAGAAAAGAAGATGATTCAACCTCTACTAAGTTAAAAATAAGCTAGAGGATGGTGTCTTAAAGTCTAAGATGACTGAAATATGATCCTCTTTGATCTCTTAACATGATTATAGACAATTATATAAAATGACTTCACAAAATTTAAAAAGACCTATTAAATTAGCTGATTTTAATTTCATAAGTGACAATTTTCATAAAACTAACATGCTTGCATTGCCCAAAATTGTTTCTCTTGATATTTATCTACATTTTTAAAATGCTCCCCCTCAAAAAAAATGATTATTCCTCAAACCTACATTAAAAATAATAAATGGAAGAACAAATTAAAATCGAAAGAAAAATTGCAACTATCAAGACTTCTAGGACAAATGATTACAAAAGCCTTCAAATTCTGGGAATTCCTCATCACATAACTCTCAAAATTACAAATAGTAAAATACACACTAGGAAAGAATCAGTGAGCAAAACAGGTTATATATTTTTAATACCTAAAAATTCTACCATTTATAACATTCAGAAGTGTGTATCAAGGTATCCAAAAATTTTTACAATGTTTGCAAACTGTGACAATAAATTTCTATACATGATTATGACAAAATTGGGAAGAGATATAGTATTAATACACTAGTTAAAAATAATTGTTTATATATTTCATCTTTTATCTCTAACATTAAAGAGTTACCCATTAAGTCATTAGCCTGGTAGAAATGATACCAGCAGAGCTAGCCAATATAAGATGCTCTATATCTCAAGAAATTATTTGAAATATTAAATTGCACATTTTGATCCAGCAATATTACTACTAGGTCTATATCCTAAAGAGATCATAAAAAAAGGGGGAAGGACCTACATTTACAAAAATATTTATAGAAGCTCTTTATGTGGTGGCAAAGAATTGGAAATTGAGAAGATGCCCATCAATTGGGGAATGGCTAAACAAGTTGTGGTATGTGAATGTAATGGATACTATTATTGTGCAATAAGAAATGATGAACAGAGGGATTTCAGAAAAATCTGGAAAGACTTATATGAACTGATACAAAGTGAAATGAACAAAACCAGGAAAACACTGTGCACAGTAACAGCAACCTTATGATGATCAACTCTGAATGACTAACCCCTTCTCAATAATACAATAAACCAAGAAAATTACAAAGGACTCATGAAGGAAAATGCTATCCAAATCCAGAGAAAGAACTGATGGACTCTGAAAGCAGATTAAAGCATACTATTTTCACTTAATTTTATTGTCTTTTTTCCCTTTCCCTTTTTCTCTTTCATAACTGTAACTAATATGGAAATGCTTTACATAATTGGACATTTATAACGTATATCAAATTACTTACCATTTTAGGAAAACAGGAGGGGAGGGAGGAAAGAAGAAAAATCTGGAACTCAAAATCTTATAAAAATGAATACTAAAAATTGTCTTTACATATAACTGTAAAAAAATGCTATGAAAAAAATTTTAAGGGAAAAAAGAAATTGGAAATATTGTAGTTAGAAACTTCTTTTTTCTCCTACAGAGGGACTTTGTCATATGACTAAAGATAAATAAACTCAGCATATAAGAAGGTCATCAACATGACAGTTACTTCTTGAGCTCCAATTAAAACACTACTAAATGTGCTGGAAGTGCTATGTTCAACTTCAATTATCTCTGTCCCCTTCAAAAAAATTTAAAAAACACAAATAAAGTATGGTTCAATAAAATATGAAAAATTTTTAAATTTGACAATCCAAAACACATTAAAATATCCCCATGCCCCTAAGTACAGTAACTTTTTAGAATACTAAATAGAAAAAGGACTTGTACAAGCAAAAATATTTATAGTAGTTCTTTTTGGAGTGGCAAAGAAATGGAATCAAGTAGATTCCCATCCGTTGGGCAATGGCTGAACAAGTTATGGTAAAGTACTGATGAAGGGACTGGCTTCAGAAAATCATGGCAAGTCCTATATGAACAAAGAGAACCAATGTATTAGAGGTAAGCCCAGCTTTCTAAACACTACGCTACACACTGTCGAACTCAAATAGGAAGGGATCCCTGGGTCCTCATATTAGAAACTTAGAAAACTATAAATTAACATTATCTATGTATTTTTATTTATTTTGTTAAACATTTCCTAATTACATTTTAATCTGGTTCAGGTCATATGCAGCTGAGTTTCATAACTCTGCATTGCACCATGCTTCCTCCCATGCTAGTGTTATAATTCATTAAATGTTAAGATAAACAATAACTGAGGCAGCTAGGTGATTCAGTGAATAGAGCACCAGACCTAGAGTCAGGAGGACCTGAGTTCAAATTTGGCCTCAGACACTTGACACTTACTAGTTGTGTGGCTTTGGGCAAGTCACTTAAACCCCAATTGCCTTGCCTTTGCCCCCTCAAAAAAAAAAGATAAACAATAACTGCTGAAATCACTAAAACGGAGACATTTATATTAAATTGTTTTTACTATAAAAAAATTAAAAATTGGGGGTGGCTAGGTGGTGCAGTGAATAGAGCATGTGCACTGGAGTCAAGAGAACCTGAGTTCAAATCCGGCCTTAGACACTTAACACAAAAACTAGCCATGTGACCTTGGGCAAGTCACTTAACCCCAGTTGCCCTCCAAAAAGCAAAACAAAACAAAACAAAAAACTTTAAAATTAAGAGCTCATTAAAAAGGGCTAAAAATGTTTAAGGCAAAAGAAAACAAAGGGGTGGAAAAATCATACTAAGACAGATTCAGGTCTAGAAAATTAACAGTTCTAAATCTGAATGACATTTAAAAAAAATATTTTATTTCTCCTCAACTACATGTAAAGACCATTTTTAACATTCATTCTGAAAAATTTTTGAGTTCCTAATTTTCTCCCTCCTCCCCTCCCCCTCCTTCCTAAGACGATAAGCAATTTGATATAGGTTATACATGTGTAATCATGCAAAACATATTTTCCATAATAGTCATATTGTGAAAGAAAGCATAGACCCAAAGGAAAAAAAACACACAAAAAATAAAGTGAAAAGTAGTATGCTTTGATCTGCATTCAAACTCTTATCAGTTCTTTCTCTGGATGTGGACTGCATTTTTCATAGTGAGTTCTTTAGAGTTGTCTTGGATCACTGTATGGCTGAGAATAGCTAAGTCCTGAATGAGATTATTGGTGACAAGTATGCTTGCATTTTTCCAAATGTACTATGTATTACATATCATTATTTTAATATAATATGTCTATCCCTTTAAGTATATTTCAGGTGATTAATGTTCTCAATTATGCTATAATTATAAATATGCTGCACATAAAAATTCTAGATATTTTAAAATCGAATGACAGCTATAAAAATGTTACAAATTTAATATACTATGGTATTTTTATTTACTTTTATATAATTATTAAATTAAAGATTATAGGATAGCAGTTTCTAAATCTATGTGGCAGCAACACATGGGATCAAATTTTTCCCTTTCTTTTATTCTTTGAGATCACATCTTAATAGTTTAATATAATTAATGATTAATTATATATTAATATATTCAATATATTATACATTAATATATTATATACATTATATATAATATATTAATATAGTCAATATATATTATACATTAATATATTCAAAATTCTAAGAATCATACAAGCTCAATAAGTAAAAAAAAAAAAACAGGCTGTAAACCCAGCCAATGGAGAAACAGGGGAGGGAAATATGAATTCGGGGAAAGGGAATAAATAACTGTGTATTGTCTCATTGGATACACCTACTTGTTAGGCATCTGCTCTCCCAAGAAGGTTAATAAAAGTCTTTTCCAGGGGCGGCTAGGTGGCGCAGTGAGTAAGAGCGCCGGCCTCGGAGTTTGGATGACCCGAGATCAGATCCGGCCTCAGAAAATGAGCACCCACGCATAAATAATGACTAGCCGTGTAACCTTGAGCAAGTTACTTAACCCCAATTGCTTAAAAAAAAAAAAAAAAGTCTTTTCCAACTCACAAAAAAAAAAAAAGCTCAATAAATAAAAGCAAATATTTTTCCAAAAAAGTTGGCAGGTACATACATAGATAGTATCCTAACATATTCTCAGGCTGCTTTACTGTAAGAAGCCAGGTTGCATAGTCAGAGAATGTAAATATTAAACAAAATAACAAAATAGGGATAAAAATTTTACTTAAGACAAATTTTTGGTAGAGGCATTACAATAACACAAACTTTCCTATTAATCATTCCCTAAACTTGACATGCCTATCTCCCAGCACATGCCTTTGCACAAGATCTATTACATTCCTGCAATGCATTTTTTCTTCACCTCTGCTTCCTAGAACCCTCCAACTTCCTTCAAGATTCAACTCAGTCTGATAAAGTTCTCATTTTTAAAATATAAAGAATGAGTCATATTTATAACAATAAGAGTCATTCACCAATTGATAAATGGACAAAGAATGCAAAGAAACAGTTTCAAAGAAAGAAAAAAAGTAGCATATGAAAAATGTTCTAATTTACTAACAGATAAATACAAATTTAAACAACTCTGAGGTATACACCTCAGACTATCAAAGTTAACAAAAATAGGGAAGGGCAAATAATGATGGGGCTGTGGGAAAAACAGGCACATTAATGTACTACTGATTGAATTAAAACTGGTCCAGCCATTCTGGAAAGCAACTTGGAACTACACCCAAAAATCTATTAAATTATGAATACCCAGTAATATCCATATATCAGCAAATTTCATGGAGGCAAAGAACTGGAAAGTAAGGGGATACTCATCAACTGAGGAACAGATAAACAAGTTATGATATACGAATGTGATGGAAAACTATATTGAGAAATGATGAAGGGGATAATTTCAGAAAAATCTAGGAAGACTTGTATGAATAGATGCAAAGTGAAGTGAATGGCAGCAAGGGAAAAATACATACAACAACAATGTTGTAAAGACAAACACCTTTAAAAGATTAAGGAAATCTGATACAACGAAAAATCACCATTCCTTAAGGCTCATGATCAAACATGCTATCCACTTCCAGATAAGAGAGGGTATAGACTCAAAGAGATGATTATGGCACTTTTTTTAGACATGGATAATGCAAGAAATTTGTTTTGTTTAATACAAATTTGTACATATTTTAAGCAGGTTTTGTTTTGCTTGCTTTCTCAATTCAAAACTGAAAATAAAATAAAATTGGATCTTAAAAAATGATTCATTCAGATACCACTTCCTAGGTGGAGCTTTTACTGATATCGCCAGTTGACAATACTCTCTTGATGCAAAAATTACTTTCCATTTACTTAGCTTTACATTTACCTTACCAGAGTGTAAGATCCTTGAAGGCAAGGAATATGGTTTTTGTCTTTACAACATCTTGGCACATAGTAGGCATTTAATAAGCATCTGTTGAACTGATTTCTTTTAAATCAAAATGATGCTTTTTGTATTTTTCTTCATTATTACTTAGTCCTATTACTACAGATCAATCACTATTTTATTCTTGAATCAGATGAAAAGATATCTAAATCTCAGGGTTTATTTTTTCAAAGTTTAGATTTCCCAAGACCTCACTGACAAATATTTATTTTAAAATCCTAAAAAAAATTTTTAAATAAAAATCCTTATATGATGACAGAAAAATTAATTTCTATCACATCACAATAGTATCTAGCTACATGTACATAATTTTGCTACCATTTCACACTGAAATCTGACAAACTTATCTGAATCTTTCTTGATACTCAAAAATACTACTGGATTCATTCTGTATGAGAAGAATGATATGAGCTCAAAATTAAGTGACTTCTCTATTCATACCTTAGCACCAAAATGTCTTAAATTCTGAACATTTTCCAAACATATTTATAACTTATTTCAAACTTAATATCATTAAAAACCTCATTTGATCACCACCTCAATTGACTTATTTCCATCTTTATACTATCAGACTTTGATGAAACACTGAATTATCAGATTCTGGTTTTAGGATCAATTCCTCTTTTAAAAATCCCATAATGAACTAAAAGTCAATTATGCATTATAATGTGAATGCGTATGATCAATATGTATCAATTCTTTTTAAAAGGCAAAAATCAAATGTTAAATCCTTAATTTACTTTATTTCAATTTTTTTCTCAACAATTTCTTCCTCTTTTCAATAGCAATAAATTTCTGAAACACTAATGCACTGAGTTTCTACAGGTTACACTTCATTTTCTGCAATTCACACTAACTTCTCATGAATGATACAGAGCCTTACTTTTTACTAAAAAAAAATTCTCTGGCTGTAGTGTGCTTACACACTACTGATCTATGTATCTTTAGTCAAATGTAAGAGTGTGAGTGTGTGTGTGTGTGTGTGTGTGTGTGTGTGTGTGTGTGTGTGTCTGGAAGGGGAGTTATTATTAACAACTCACATTTATGTACCTTTATTGTTTGCAAAGTTCTTTTCTCACACTGATCCCAAAGCCAGTCATGCCAAAAATTATGAATTATTATCCCTTTTTCACACTTGAAGAAAATTGTGGCTTGCCACATAGCAAAGAAGTTTCTGAAGTAGTTTAGGTGCAGTTCTCCTGGCCCAGGACTCTAACTACTATGCCAAAAAGTTATAAGCTGCTCCCACATAAAGGTCTGGAATAAGTAAAGTCCAGAATTACCACTTTACTCTCTGCTGGTAATATTTATTATTTTATTAATATACAAAATAGCTATATGTAATTCTCCATTATTTCTAAAAAGTTCCCCTTATTATTTTAAAATTAGTGGGATTATTTTAATCAAATATATAATGGCCTGGAAAAAGAATCATTGGTAGAAATTTAGCAACATATGTAGAACAATTATTCATTGAACTTGGTGAAACATTAGGACCAAACCAAATATAGACCATGATGGTTTTAATAGAGAAAATATATATGCTACTTTTACTAGTCAATTTAATGGTAAATTTAATTTCATCATCTTATCTGAAGAACTCAAACAAAAACTGCCACAATTAAGAGGCTTCATTTTTTTTTTTTTTTTTTTTGCTTTTTGGAGGGCAATTGGGGTTAAGTAATTTGTCCAGGGTCACACGGCTAGGATTTTGTTTGTGTGGGTTAAGTGTCTGAGGCCAGATCCAAACTCAGGTCCTTCTGACTCCAGGGCCAACACTCTATTCACTGTGCCACCTAGCCGTCCCTAAGAGGCTTCATTTTTAAAGGCAAAATATTTTTTCTTTACTTTGCCTGTATAATTCATTGTGGTAGGATAAATTTTTTAAGGTTCAAAGGAGAAACAATAAGCTACACTCATCAACATATCTAAAAGCAAATCTAATCCCAAAATACTAATTAATTACAAACTTATAAATACTTATGATGGAAGGATGCCAGATTAAAAGATGAAAAAAATTAGTTAACTTTTCCCTGATAGTTCTATTACAACACTTGCCTCATCAACTAAATGATTCTTTAAAAGGTTGTCATTTCAGAAAAAAATCAAGTTTAAGGAAGGTAATAAAGAGAAGGCAGAGGGGTGGCTAGGTGGCGCAGTGAATAGAGCGCCGGCCCTGGAATCAGAAGGACCTGAGTTCGGAGCTGGCCTCAGACACTTAATCCATACAAACAAAAACCTAGCCGTGTAACCTTGGGCAAGTTACTTAACCCCAATTGCCCTAAAGGGGCGGCTAGGTGGCGCAGTGAGTAAGAGCGCCGGCCTCGGAGTTTGGATGACCTGAGATCAGATCTGGCCTCAGAAAATGAGCACCCACGCATAAATAATGACTAGCCCTGTAACCTTGAGCAAGTTACTTAACCCCAATTGCTTTTAAAAAAAAAAAAAGAGAGAGAAGGCAGAAAAATGGAATGTGAACGTAAGTTTTCTACCATTTTAACATAATAGTTTTTTTTTTGCTTTTTGGAGGGCAACTGGGATAAAGTGACTTGCCCAAGGTCACACAGCTAGTGGTGTTACGTGTCTGAGGCCAGATTTGAACTTAGGTCCTCCTGACTCCAGGGCCAACGCTCTATTCACTGCACCACCTAGCCACCCCCTAATATAAAATTTAGATGCAATTTACTTTCTTAACACAAAAAAAAAGAAAAGCAAATCATTCTACCTTTGGCAATAAGGTCAAGCTAAAAACTTAACAACTTTTCATAAACCTAGCCTTTTCTAGGATTTTTTTTTATCTAAACCTATCATTTAATTGGTGTAGAAAAAGTCCTTATCACTATTCTAATACTTTGTTGGCAAAGTGGCCACACATATATACATACATACAC
>WOXC01001983.1:0-62030 GCA_011680675.1 Gymnobelideus leadbeateri
TCAGGAAATCTCCATGAAGTTAGCCCAATTCTCCTCCCCATAGTTGGGCAGAAAAGGGTTTTATAAGTATATGGGAAAAGACTTTGGAAGATCCATGACCTGGGGAAGGTGGATCTAAACCTGCTGTGTGAGTGAATGGCCCTTCTTCCAATCATTCAGTTTGCCTGGAGGAATTTCATTGAGCACAATGAATACCTGTCCTTTGATTTAATTATTGGCTTTTGATTGGTGGTCAGTGATTTAATCTATGCAGCTACAATTGAATTGGAATTCTGCGTGACTGATATATTTCTTTGGTCTGATTCTTTGTGACCATTCTATCTGGTTCCACCAAGAGGCAGAGAGACTAAAGGGACTATTTCCTGTCATCTTTGAACTTGAACCATGGCAGTTTAAGGCTGTGACTGACTAGGAATCAATCAGAATGATGGCATGGTATTGTGAAAGGAGGGTTGGAACTTTCCAGTCACAAAAGACTTGAGATCAAATCCCATCTCAGACTCTTAGGAGCTGTATGACAAGGGCAAGCAACTCTTCGTCTTTGTGACTCATTTTCCTTATCTGTAAAATAGTGATAATGCTTGTAGTACCTCCCTTTCAGGGTTTTTGGTGGTAGTGGTGGTGGAGAGGGGAGTAGGGTTTTTGAGATAATGTATGCAAAGTGTTTTGCAAACCTTAAAGAACTAAATAGATACAAATCATGAAAAAGACTAAAGCTGGACAAGCTGAGATAGATCTAAAAGCATAATAATGATAAATAAAACCATATTTTATAGCTTACAGCTTGCAGAATGTTTCATTTTCTGTGCCTTTGATATGTAGTAGCTAGATGAGAAGTTATTTTATAAACAACGAAACAATATAATTTAATGAGAGCTGACATGTCTTTAGCATTTTAATATTTATCAAGTGCCACTACCTACATTAATTTATTTGGTCCTTAAAACAACCAGGGATGTAGTGCAGGAGTTATTACCCCCATTTTGCAGATCAGGATACTGAGGCCAAGAGAAGTGGAATGATATGTCTGATGTCACACAACTAGTAAGAGGATCTGGGACTCCAACTCAGGTCTTCTGACTTTAAATCCTTTCACTCTTTCTTTTAGATCTTCTATTTTGCATTGGAACATTTTTCTTCTCATCAAGTTGTAATGGTTGCATGAGGAGTTGTGTCTGTGTCTTATAAATAGGCATAGGTAATAAAACAAATTTCTACATTGGTTATGTGAAAAAATGTGTCTCATTCTGCCTCTTGAGTATATAACTTCTCTATTGGGGTATGGATAACATACATCATAATTAGCTATTACATGAGTCAGAGTTCTTAAATTTTTCATAGCTGTTTTCCTTTGTAATGTTGATGTTATTGAAGAAAGTGTTTTCCTGGTTCTTCTCGCTTTGTCCTGCATCAACTCATGCAAGTCTTCCTAGGTTTCTCTGAAACAATTCATTTCATCACTTCTTATGGCACAACAATATTCTAATATATTCATGTTTTTAGTTGTTCCCCAACTGATGGGCATCCCATTAGTTTCCAGTTTTTACTATTACAAAAAGAACTAATATAAATATTTTGTACACATGGATCCTTTCCCTCTTTTTTTGTTCTCTTTGGGATATAGTGGTACTAGTTGTGATATTGCTTAGTCTATACAAACCTTATTGACTTTTGGGGCATGATTCCAGATTTCTTTCCATAATGGCTGTCAATTCATATCTCCACCAACAGTGCATTAATGTGTCTGTTTTCCCACAACTCCTTCAACAACTTTTCTTGACATCTTTGCTCATTTGATGGGGGTGAGTTGGAACCTCAGAGTTGCTTTGCTTTGCATTTCTCTAATTATTAGTGATTTGGAGACTCTTGTTTTTAAAATGATGTTTTATTTTTCCCAATTACCTGTAAAAACCATTTTAAAACTCATTTTTAAAAATTTTGAGTTACAAATTTTTTTCCTCCCTCCTCTGCCACCCCCCTGAGACATTCATCAGTTTGATATAGGTTATACGAATTTGCACTCATGCAAAACATATTTCCATATTAGTCATGTTGTGAAAGAAAACACAGACCCCCTCACCCTAAAAAAAACATAGAAAAAAAATTTAAAAAGTGAAAAATATCTGCATTCAGACTCCATTAATTCTTTCTCTGGGGGGAGGAATTTTTTCACCATGATACCTTTGGACTTGTCTCTGGTCATTGTATTCCTGAGAATAGCTAAGTCATTCACAGTAGATCATTGCACAATATTGGCATTACTGTGTACAATGGTCTCCTGGTTCTGAATTTGGAGACTTTTAAAATATGGTTGTTTATAGCTTGGATTTCTTCCTTTAAACTTGACTGTTTAAATCCTTTGACCATTATCTTTTGTCTCATTCTCATAATTTGAATTGGTTCCTTATGTGTCTTACCTTTATTAGAGAAACTTGCTGCAAAGGTTTTTCTCCTAATTACCTGTTTCCCTTCTAATTTTTAACTTCATTGGTTTTGTTTATGTAAAAATCTTAAAATTTCATTTATTCAGAATTCTCCATTTTATCTTCCTTGAGTCTTGGCCATCTTTTTAGACAAAATGTTTTCACTCTCTGCCTTGGAGCAGTTATTGTGGTTCTGATATCATTAGGAAGCAACTTTGTTTATCATCCCTAGACAACATACTTAATATTAATGTCACAATTCATTTTTAGAGCAGCTTCTGCTCAGTGTTTGAGAAAGCCTCTTACAGTTGTGGTGTAGTAAAAAAGGGGGGTTGGATTTGGCGTCAGAAGACCTGGGTTCAAGTCTTGGCTTTTTTCAGTTCCTAGGTGTGTGACATTGGGAGAGTAACTATCTCCCTGAGCCTTAGTTTCCTTCTTGGAAAAAAAGGAGGGGATTGGATTATAGAGTCTCTAAATGGACAATGTCTAGTAAAATGTCTAGCATATAGGTAATTAGTAAGTATTGATTGCTTAAATGTTGTGAAAGACTGGGGTTGGAATCAGGAAGCTCTGTCACTTGGTATTTGTGTGAGCTTGGGCTCCCTAAACTGGACCTTCTTTGTGTCTTAGTTTTCTCATAGGTTACAAGGGGAAAATAAGATATTACCTGCTACACCAGATTTTTATGAGTAAAGAACTTTGTGAATCCTAAAGCAATTTATAAGTATGAATTGTTAAAGCTGTTATGTTTATGACTAATCAGAAGGGATTTTTGACTTCTGAGGCTCAGATGGGAAGATGGCAGGGAATGTGCAGAAAGACATGCCTGGCAGTGGGGAATGGCCAGTCCATTAACCAGGGACGGGCTCCTCAAAGAGCAGCCAGTGCAGAAGGAGACACCAAGCTGTTTGCACCATCTTAATTATCACTCATTAAGTGCTTTGTTTGAACAAAAGGCTTGAAGTTGCCAAAGGCTGGCAGCTTCTCCCACAGACTCTGAGCTGCAAGGTCAGCCTCTGCAAGCTGTTCCTTCCAGGGGATAGATGTTTGTTCACCTCACGAAGATAAAATTTGAGAAAGCAGTTGAAAATCACTGGATCTGCCACAGGGAGACTACTAGGTCAGAAAGAATGTAGAAGAGTAAAAGAAAGCCCTAACCCTTCTGACCTTGGGTAATGCACTTCCTCTTAACAAGGTCAAATTGATGAGAACTTTGATGATTATTTAGGAATGATGGTGATGAGAGTTACTTGAATTTTTCCTTGGAATAATACCAATACTAGCAACAATAGCTGACATTTATATTATGTTTTAAGGTTTTTTCAAAACATCTTTTTATATTTCATTTTTACATCACCTTTACTTATGAATATGTCTCTCTGCCCTCCCCTACCCAGCCAGCTGTTTCTTATAACAAAGAAAAAGAAAGTTCAGTGAAATTAACCAGTGTATCAAGTGAATCTGACAGTATACACAATAATCCATACCCATAGACTCCTGCTTAATATTTTAAAGTGCGTGAAATGCTTTATATGCAGTCTTTTTTGAGTCTCACAACAACACAGTAAGATAAGTCCTACACTTGTTTATTATTACCATTTTAGAGATGAGAAAAATGTTCTGAGATGCTGACTTCCCTAAGGCTATCCCATCATCCTCTGTCCTGGGAAGATAGACTCCAGAGTTTTAGATTCTATTTTGTGTGTTATGTTTTCATAAGGGCATTGGTCATCTGGAATGCATTCAGAGGAGTGTGACTCTGATGGTAAGGGAGTGGGAGACGAAGCCACCTACCATTCAATTCAGGAACAATGCTCCTTGCCTCCTCATGTGCCATGAGCAAGGCACTCCATTTCTCTGCTCCTGGTATTTTCTCTGACTGTCCCCCATGCCTGGAATGTTCTTCACCCTCATCTCCACTTCCCTGACTTCCTCTAAGTTCCAACTAAAATCCCACCTTCTATAGGAAGTTTTCTCCAACCCTTCTTACTTCCAGTGCCTTCCCTTTGTTATTTGTTTTGTATTTACTTTTAAAAAATATATTTGTCTGTTGTCTTCCCCATTAGATTGTGAACTTCTCAAGGGTAAGGACTGTCTTTTGTCTCTTTTCGTATCCCCTGTGCTTAGCACGGTATATGACACATAGCAGGTACAAAATAAATATTGATTGATGAGGATCAGCTGCAGGGAATGAGGATGTTTGGCCTAAATAAGAGAGAACATTGTTCAGATGCCTGCAAACTTCTGAAGAACTGTCTTAGGGGAATTCAGTTAAACTGAATAAATTTATTAAGTGTGGAAGATGGAAATATGGAAGATGCTGTTTTGGTTGCTGGGGATACAAAGATGAAAAAAAATAACTTAGTTCCCATCAACAAAGGGTTTCCAATCTACTGAGGAAGATTGAGTTTGGGGATCTGATTTGTGCTGCTTGCTTATGGTGAGCAGAACTAGATTTAGTGAGGTGGAGTTTTCAGGCAGACATTCTACCTTGGTGTAAGGAAAATTTTGGGATAACTAGAGTTCTCCCACAATGGCATGGGTTGATGGGAAGTCGTAAGCACTTTATCAATGGAGGTCTTCAAGCAGAGACTTGTTGGAGGAGATGGGGGAAGGAGGGAGAATGGCATCTGTTCAGAAAATTGACCATGAAGAGAGGTGGTGGCAACAGGTGCAGAAGGAGGCATATGTTGTCAGAAATGGCCAATGTGTTGATTTGTTTTACTTTACTGTACTTTGTATCAGGGAGGGTTATGGAGGTGTGTGTGTGTGTGTGTGTGTGTGTGTGTGTGTGTGTGTGTGTGTGTGTTTGGGGTAGGGAGACATCATTGGAAAGTAAAAGTGATTTTAAAAAAATGATCTTAAGAAAAGAAAAAAAAACCCTTGTCCCTTGGCAAGTGGGTAATTTGTGGGAGGGCATCAAAGGGGAGATTGCTAAGGCATGATTTGGAGGAGACGGATTCTAAAGTCCTTGACTGATTTTGTGTCTTGGCATAACTTAAGGCCACCTTTCAACTGATTTTCATATGCCACGGTCCCTTAACCATCATGGTCACCATACTCTTGTGATGCTCCAATTTGTGGGAGAAGTCTGTTGAACTTTCATTTTTCAAAAAATGTACTTTCATTTAAAAAAATCTCTTTTCAGGCAAGGCTGTGATCAGAGGGGTTCCCAGCCCACCACCAGGTCACTTCTCTCTGCCCTCCAGCCCCCTCCCCGACAGCTAGTTTTACCTCCCCTAGCTTTGTACCTACTTAAATTCTCAGCTCAGGCCACCCAGGGGCAGTGGGGTTGCTGATGGCTGAGGGGGCAGCCCCACCAGCTGTTCTTTCCAAATTCCCTGGGATTCAAGGCCGGGCGCTGGGTGATTACACTGCTGTTATCTGGGATTAGCTATTTTCGCTCCCTGTATTTATATCATGGAAGCTGCAGCGTGATGCTTCCAGATGCCAACATGGGAGAGCTGAGCCTTCCTTCTGGACTCACCTGCCACTCAGCGAGAGCCACGCAACACTGCACTTGGCTGGGGACCAGGCTCCATTCTCCCCCCTCAATCAGCACTACACTCCAGGGTCTCCAACGGAGAAAGCGGTGGAGTAACAGGCAAAGGCTGGTCCCCGGCTGGAGGGGGCAGGGACGGCCTAGGGGTTGGCAGCTTTCCCTGGAGAAGACGCCTGTCACTTCTCTAATCCTCTGAAGCCTTCGAGTCTAGGATCTCTGTTGGCTCCTCTCCCGGCTCCCCACCTCCTCCCCTCGCCGCTCCCCACCTTCTTCCCTCCCCAAATCAAATAGGAGCAGTACCGCTGACTTCTCGTTTTAGAGCCGCACAGAAATATTCCAAGTGCCGCAGAGGCCCGACCCAAGGAGCGGGAGATTTCAAAGTGCCCGCTATCAGTTTTGATATTTTGCCCGGGGTGGATCTCTCCCTCCTCCCAGGTGCAGAACTAGGGATGCCCGATCCTCTTTGGGGAAATGAGAAGATCCCTCTCTCTTCCCAATAACTGCATTCTTGCGACCCCCTCCCTCCAATCAATCAAAACACATTTATTAGGCGCCCGAATGTTGTGCTAAGTGTGGACGCTGCAGAGAGGAAAAGAACCTGTCTTTTCCTAAAGCCAAAAAACGAAAAAACCGATACTCCTGAAGCTCTCGGGCTAATAGGGGAAACAACATGGACATTTGGGGCAGAAAGTGAGATACATACAAAGCAAACACGAGCTAACTTTGAATGAGAAGGCACCAGACATTTATAAACTACAAAGCATTTCTTTTTCCTATAATTTTTTTTTAAATTATGAACTTGACAAGCATCAACAAACATGGACATTTCCACATACAAAGGACAAAAAATAGAGGTTTGTATATGAAAGCCTGAATATTACATCCAACTGTTATTTTAAGTATTAATTTTCTTAGGAGACAGCTTGGGGTAGTGGATAGAGTTGGTGTTTCATCACTGCCATGTACTGGCTGAATGGCTCCGGATAAGTCACTTAACTACCCAGTGAACTAGTCACCTCTCTAAGACTATAAAAAACGAGTTTTCTCCAATGGGAATTCCGTATACCATGGAAATCACAGATCCAGTCCTTGTCCTATATTAAATTTATGACAGTAGAGATAGTCACAGCAATGACTGCCTTATTTGCCTGTGTATCCTTCTTTCTAACACGTTTAACATATTTAAAATGATCATTTTTAAACATTTTAAAAATATTTCATTTCCTCCTCCTCCTCCTCCTCCTGTCATCACTACTTCCACTTACCCATTTCCATATATTATTCAATTCTTTAAGGGTTACTTTGACCTAGGTTTAAATGGAGGGAATCTTCTGGAGGTAGGGAATCAGGCAGTTCTTCCCACCTTAAAAGTCTAGAGATAAAATCCTTGTGCAGTCACCTCTCAATGAATTCCTAGCAGGCTTAGAACTCGAATTAAAGGAGGATGGTGAAGGAACTTGGAGATTATTTTCTAGCCTCAACCTTATCATTTTATTTTTTAATCTTATTTTATATTGATATCTTCTGTTTTTATATTACATTCATTTGAAAATATATTCCTCTCCTCCCCCTCACTCACCAAGCCATTCTTTGAAACAAACATTTTTTAAAAAACTGAGATGGAAAAAGAAACAGAAAGTAGTTCAGCAAAACTGACAGGAGGAGGACATATGAAGGACATATGATGTTCTACACCCCATTTTCCAAGTCTACAAAGAAGGAGGGGGCAGTTACTCTTCTTTGGGGACAAACTTGCTCACAGTTATTATACAGTGCTCTGGTTTTGTTGTTCTTTTTTAATTTTATTGTCACGATCCTTATGTATGTTGTTTTCCTGGTTCTCTTCATTCTGCATTAGTTTATGTGTCCCCTCACTTTCCGAGCTGTTCAGTATCATATTTTTTGTACCATAGTTTGTTTAGCCATTTGTCAGTCAGGAGGCATCTACTTGTTTCCAATTTCATTCCTTGATTTATTATTTCAAATACATTTTGGAAGCCTTTTTTCTTTACCTAAAATAGCCATTTGAATCCCCACTATTTTACAGATAAGGAATCTTCCTTTTGCTTTCAATCCAAATGGTACCCAACCCAAAGCTTTGATTTTCAAAAGTTAAATAGGGGACATAAAGCATCTATCTATTCGTTCGTTCGTTCATTCGTTCATTCATTCATTCATAAACTCACTCAAGGAATGTTTACCAATTGCCATCTGTTTGTGAAGCTCTGTGCCGGATGTTAAAGAATAAATACATTTTAGATAAGCCATTATTCCTACCTACCTTAGAGTTCCCATTCTAGTAGCAGAATAAGGCATATACCCAGATAATGATAAAAGATGAAGGGTGCATCAGAGAGGGGCAAATCCCTCCCTTTGCTTCTTTGAAGAGGTAGGGGCTTAAGGGTGTGGAACACTGCATATACTATCAGACTTTGCCAATATTTTAGTCAGTTTTGCCACACTTATTTTCCCTCTTTTTTTTCTCCTTTGTTATAAGGGATAGCTCTCTGGGAGGGGATGGAAGGAGGGGTACTTTAGGGATTGTAGGTGAGACAGAAAGAAAATATATCAATAATTTTTCTTAAATAGAGAGGTACAAATCATGTACTAGGTCAGATAGCAAGACTAGGAGAGATTTTTTTTTTTGCTTTTTGGAGGGCAATTGGGGTTTAACTTGCCCAACTTTTATTTGTGTGTTCGTTAAGTGTCTGAGGTCGAATCCGAACTCAGGTCCTTCTGACTCCAGGGCCGACGCTCTACTCACTATGCCACCTAGCCACCCCGAGAGATTTCTTAAAAAAAAAATAGCTCTGGATTTAGTGTGGAAGGACTTGAATTCAAAACTGGGCTTACTACCTTGTAATCTTGAGTAAGCTGCCTTCAACTTTTGAGATCTCCATTGACTTCATCTGTAAAGTAAAAGGGTTGGACTAAATGATCTTTAAAGTCTCTCACAATTCTAAATCTATATTCTTCTATTACTTCTGAGTTGGGCTTAATTGATGTGTTACATGAGTTATTCATTTTGCAGAATTTGTTTTTCATGGCATCAACAAAATACTAGTACAATGGACTGTCTAGTGGGACATGGAAATAGCTTTAGTAACAATAGCATTTATTCAAGAATATGCTTGTAATGAAATGGCACCCACATTTTCCTATAGTTATTCACAGACAATTCTGCTACTCAAGTAAGTTTATAATATTCAATAAAATGCATTGTACATATTGAAGATCTAATACATTCCAGGCTTCCTAGGTACTAATGAGCTTAATTACACAAGAACTACTGGGCTGCTTCATTACCCCCAAGGAGTTTACAATCTCCTAGACATGAATGGAGACTGTAGTGGAGCATAATATGAGAGAGTGATACATATAAACATGTTTGGTGACCAGTAGTGTGGTTCAGTGAAGACAGCCCTGGATTTGAAGCCTGAAGACTTAATGTGAATTCTAAATTTCCTTCCAGTTCTAATCTTGATGATGCCAAGTCTTAAATTTGATTCCTGGCTCTATTACTTCCTGCCTCTCTGACCTCAGGTTAGTTATCTCTGCCTAGAATGAGCAGTGGATTTGGAACCAGAGAACATGGAGGTTGGAATCCTGGCTCTGCCACTATTTGCAACCAAAAACTCAGACTCTTTTGCATTGCCATGATGTTGGTCAATCACTTTCCCTTTCTGGGCTTGTTTTCTCTTCTGTAAAATGGAGAATTGGCTGAAAAGATCTCTAAAGTCTAAATCCCCAAATCCCATTGTTATGTTCTTTCAATTTCTTCTTTCCCCCAAAGATCCTTCTCTTGCTGCCTCTCTTTCTGGCCCCCATGGACTACCGTCTGCCGATTCCATGGAGCTTCAGGCCCCCTGCTGGCTTTTGGAGACAGGGACAACTAAAGCATCGACTGAACTGAAAATGTTGGCAAGTGCTTGGGTGTGTGAGTACTTCACAAGCAGGCAGGGAGAGCATAGGGACAGGAATGAGGCTTCCAGCACAGTCCACTCTGTGTGACAAACGGTGGTTCAGGGACAATTATATTAAGTCTGTTTACTGCCTATTCTGGCCTTTGTGTAGAGCCTGTGTACAGGGAGGTGATGTTATTTATCCCCGAATCTCCAGTAGCTGGGGGTGGTGCTGTACAAAATAATGCCTTCTAGAACAGAAACCTGAGCCAAGTCTTTATTTTATTCTAGTCAGATGGTGAATTTGAAAGGGAGGAGGGCAGAAGAGTGTTAATTCTAGGAAGGTGAGATTGTGTGGTATAGGAGAAAAAAAATCCTGGTTCTGGAGTCTGAGGAGCTGAATTTAAAGCTCAGTGTATTTCTCCTTTCTTTCTTTCTTTCTTTCTTTCTTTCTTTCTTTCTTTCTTTCTTTCTTTCTTTCTTCCTTCCTTCCTTCCTTCCTTCCTTCCTTCCTTCCTTCCTTTCTTTCTTTCCTTCCTTCTCTTTCTTTCCTTCTTTCTCTTTCTTTCTTTCTAATTAGGGTTAAGTGACTTGTCTAGGGTCACACATCTAGTAAGTGTCAGGGACTGGATTTGAACTCCGGTCCTCCTGATTTGAGGGTTGGCTCTCTATCCGCTTTAACACACAGTTTCTCCAAGCTTGGTGTATTTCTCTGTGCTTCACTTTCTTCATCTACAAATCAGGTCCCTATGCACGCGCCCATGGCGCGTAGATTACCTGATTTCTGAGGTCTATATCTTGAGCCCTAAATACCATATGAAATAAAATAATAGTCAACTTACCATTTTATAAGAGTGCTCCAAACTCATCAGATTAAAAAAAAGTTTTACTTTTAATTCTTTTTCTTTTTCCTCTCTAGCAATTCTTCCATTTCTGCTTCCTTTTCCCTTCTCCTCCAACGAGCCATAGGCCCAGTGGCTTTTTAGTCACAATGTTATTCTTGCTTTTTTTTTTTTGAGGGCAGTTGGGGTCAAGTGACTTGCCCAAGGTCACATGGCTAGTTTTTGCGTTAGGTGTCTGAGGCCAGATTTTAACTCAAGTCCTCCTGATTCCAGGGCCAGTGCTCTATTCTATGCTCTATTGGCTGAATAGGTGCCACTTAGCCACCCCACAATGTTATTATTCTTAATAACATTAAGCTCAGAAAAATGCTCTATTCAGAATGATTCTCTTTGAGTTAGAGTGAATAGTTCACTGCCCAGATGTCTAGGTGATAAGATAGAACTCCCCCCCAAAGAGAGAGAATGGCAGAAAGAGGAGGATCCCCAAATCATGTTATATGAGGAACAGTTGAAGGAACTTGGAATATTTAGCCTAGAGAAGAGTATACCTAAAGGGGACAAGATGACCTCTTCAAATATTGGAAGGATTGTCACGGTAGAAGAAAAACTGAACGTGTTCTGTATAGTTCCAGAGGTCAGAGCTTGGGCCAACAGGGTGCAGCTAAAGGGAGGCAGATTTCTTCCTAGTATAAACTAAGTTGGAGTTTCAGGGTTGGGTACCAAAGGGGAAAGTTGAAAGAACTCTCTTCCCCCTAATCCTAACCCATTCCTTTTCCCTCCCAGTACAGATTAATGCAGGGCTGTGGAACCTATGGCTTAGAGGTCACCTGTGACCCTCTAGGTCCTCAACTGGATCCAAATTGGAGTCAGTCAAAGAGCTGAACTTGAGGACCTAGAGGGCCACAGGTGGCCTCAAGGCCAGAGGTTCCCCAACCCTGGATTAATGGATGGAGGGTTGGTTTATGAATCACAAAGCCTTTTTTCACATACCGACTGTATGATTGATCCTGGACTCTATTCCACCTCTCAGTAGCCCCAGCCAACTCTCTAAGATTCTAAGTTGTAGAACACTGGCCAACCTGCATTGGTAGGGAAAGCCCCTCACCTGGATCTCTCTGAAACAATAAAATCACAGATCTGAGGTTAAAAAACTCCCACTTTTCTAAAAATTAGAGTTATTCAATTATGGAATGAACTGCTTTGAAAAGTATGAACTATTTGTCCTGGGACTTAACTGAAAAAGACAATTGGTAACTTTTTGTAAGAAAAAGACCCCCACATTGGGAGAGAATACGGACAGGGCACTCTGTAAAGTTCCTTCTAATTCTAAGACCCGATGATTCCATTTTATGAAAAAATCAGAAATAAAAGGGGACTGCAAACAGATGACAACATTCAAGCTTCCCCCCAATTCTTTCTTCTAATGCCCCCTGCCCCCACCCACATCTTCATGATTGTTCTCTCCACCCCACTTCTCTCAGCCCTCCACATCCCTGTCTGAGTCATCTTCCCAATGCTCTCCTCTGCTTCTCTTATTTCTCTGCTCAGAATCATTGAACTGGAGCGTCTTAGGACCAGAAGGAGTCTCAGAGATAACCTAACTCAGCCCCTCCCTGGAAACATGGATTCACCCCACAACATCTCCTCTGAGGGGTCATCCAATCATGAATGACAGAGCTCATTCATCAGTGTGAAGAGTTCAGCTGACAGAGAACTCCCTGTCTATTAGGGAAACCCATTCCAATTTTAAGCAGCTCTCTCTGCTAGGAAGATTTTCCTTCCATTCCTGGTTTAGTTCTGCCCTCTGGAGTCAATCAATTCAGTCAAGTGTTGATTAAGTGCCCATTCTGTGCTAGACACTATTCTAGGAACTAGGAATACAAAGACACAGAATGAAACAGTCCCTACATTTTAATTTTTTCTTTTAAAATTATTATTTTATTTTTCCTCAATTACATGTAAAATCATTTTAAACATTCATTTAAAAATTTATTTTTAATTTGTGGGATATAACAAGCATTTCCATAACATAGTATAGTAAAAAAAGATGATTACACAGGAAACTGCAAATCTCTAAATTCACTTCCTCCCTCCTCCTCCCCCCTCTTTGAGAAAGCAAGCAATTTTTTTTACAGATTATACATATGCAGTAATGAAAAACAAATGTCCATATTAGTCATGTTGCAAAAGAAAACAGACCAAAAAACCCCTCCAAAATAAACAGAAAACCCAAGAAAAATTATTTTAATTTCTATTCAACAAATATCTATCAAGCACCCACTATGTATAAGGTGCTATCTAGTCTAGGGTCCATGAATTTGTGGTTTAAAAAATGTATATGTATTTATTCAGTTTCAATAAAATTTGCTTCCTTTATAATTTGATACATTTTATTTTACGAATTTTAAAACATTATTCTGAGGAAGGGTCCATGGGCTTCATCAGATTATCAGTGTGACCCAGGACACATAAAAAGCTTCAGAATCCCTCACCTCTGTTCCCCATGATGGCCCTTCAATTATTTGAAGATAGAAATTGCACCTTCTTTAAATCCCCTCTTTTCCAGGCAGACCATTCTTAACTCCTTCAAGTGACCCTCATATGGTATGGTCTCTAGCAGTTCCTGATTACCTAGCCAATAAAGTACAAACTCCTGATCTTGGCATCCAGGGCTGTCCAGAGCTGACTCCAACCTATCTGTCCAGGCTTATCTCTGCACACTCCCTGTAACTTATTCCACATACCAGTCCCACTGGATTACCTCTCTGCCTCCCATTCTCCTCCTGCCTTTTACAGCTTTCAGTTCCTTTGTTTATGCTACTGCCCATTCCTGGAGCGGACACTTCCCTGATCCCTCCTAACTTGCCTCTGTTGAAGTCCCTCCTTTCTTTTGAAGCCCTACTCAGATTCCACTTTTTTTCACAAAGATTTTCCTTTCCAGTTTCCCCCATATTTCCACTATTCCTTTCTCCTAGGACATAGCATGAACTCCCACCTTGACTACTGCAGTAGTCTCCCAATTGGTTTCCCTACCTCCAATCTCCAGTTGGAATCTATGATCCTCAAAGGCACCAAATTGATCATCTTACAACACAGGTATAACAATGTTACTCTTCTGATCACAAACTTTCAGTGGCTCCCTATTGTCTCTAAGGTAAACCACAAACTCTTTTGTAGGAGAATAAAGCTAAGATAGCTAAGTGGGGCAGTGGGTAGAGTGGTAGGCTTAATGTCAAGAAGACCCAACTTCAAATCTTATTTCAGATGCTAACTGGGACAAATCACTTAACCTCTTCCAGCCTCAGGTTTTTTTTTTGCCTGTAAAATTTTTATTGTTGTTGTGTTTGACTCTTTGTGACTCTATTTGGGATTTTCTTGGCAAAGATACTGGAGTGGTTTGGTGTTTCCTTATCCAGCTCATTTGACAGATGAGGAAACTGAGGTAAACAGAGTTAAATGACTTGCCCAGGGTCACACAGCTAGTACATGTCTGAGGCCAGATTTTAATTCAGTTCTTCCTGAACCTGGCCCAGCTCTCTATCCACTGTACCACCTGGCTGCCTCTCTCTTTAAAAATGGGGGATAATAATAGCACTTGTGTCATAGGGCTGTTATGAGGATCAAATGAGATAACACATGTAAAGTACTTTGAAAATTTCATATATTTTAGTGGCCGGGGATTGGGTAGGCAGCTTTTGAAACCCTCCATAGTCTAGCTCTGATCTGTTTTTCCAAATGATTTTACATTACTCCCTTTATGCATTCCACATTCTGACCAAACTGGCCCTTATATTCCCATACCTCTTATACGAAACATTTCAGCCTTTGCCTCTACTCTTTTCCAATGTGCCTGGAATATTCTGCCTCTTGGAATTCCTGGCTCCCTTTAAGCCTCAGCTCAGGATGAGTCTCCTTGCTAAGACCTCTCCTGCTCCTCCTCCATGTTTAATGGTCTGCTCCACCTCCCCACAGGAATTACTTTATATTTTCTTATTGTTTTGTGAGAAAACCCCTCTCTCCCCCACCTCAGTAGAACATGAGTTCTTTGCAGGCAAGGACTCTTTTCTTTTGTGTTTTTGTTTCTCTGGCACCTCAAATATTTTCTTGCACATTAAAAATAACCATTTTGTTGAGTTGACTGAAGTGCCCTCTCCTTCAAATTCCTCATAGCATATTTTCTTTGTTCTTGTTGAACTCTTCATATTTATACTTGTCTTTTCCTCCACTGAGTTGTAAGTTCCCTATCTTTGCATCCCAAGTACACATAATAGACCCTTAATTATTGTTTTTTGGAATGAATGAAAATACATTTATTAAGCCCTTCCTATGTGCAAAGCACTCTTCTAAGTGCTGGGAATACAAAAAGAAAATCCAAGAGTCTCTGCTCTTAAGGAGCTCACATTCTAATCAGCAGTGACAACAAACTTAGGAGGGCACAGTAGCAGGGTGGATTGCTGTAATGGCAAACAAAGAAGTACTTAGCACCTTGTTTCAGTTCAAGTTTCTTTTAAGCCTTGCCCATGTTTATAGCAAGTCTTTGTTAAGAAACAGAAATTGTGAACCCTACAACTTGTGAACCCCTGTTACTGATGCAACGGGAAGGGGAGGACCTAATGACCATATATAGGGAGAAACCCAAGCTGGGAGGGAGCAGAACTGAGAAGAGAGCACTTGTGGAGGTGGAATTGAGAAGGGGAACTTTGTGGTGGCCAGTTACTCTGTTTGTCTATTCTGTTTGTGTTGATTTTTGTTTGTGATACTTTGTGCAGAAGTCCTGGGACCTTACTGGAAGCCCTGAAAGAGGATTTTCTTGTCTGTTTACAGAAGGAGGAGGGTTTCAGAGGCCCTGGGACTGTACTGATGATTTTTGTTGATCTCTCGGACCTTGTTCGTGGGCTCTGTTGATTTCTTTTTTAAAATTTTTTTGTTTTTATTTTTTTTTTGCTTGTGGAGGGGCAATTGGGGTTAAGTGACTTGCCCAAGGTCACATGGCTAGTTTTTGTATTAAGTGTCTGAAGCACTTTGAACTCAGGTCCTCCTGACTCCAGGGCCAGTGCTCTCTTGGTGCTCTATTCACTGTGCCACCTAGCCACCCGAACTCTGTTGATTTCACAGGCAGATAGTGAATTGATGATGGTGCTGGCAATGTGCATGAATGTTGTTTTGGCTCTGTTAAGCTTTGTCTTCCCAGAAACAGAAACTGTGAAGGACTTGAGGTGTACTGGACACTATGAGCTTCAATATGGAACAGGAACTGGATAAGGAGCTGAGAGCTGCCTACCTTTGAATCCAGGTTGGGTAGTTTTGTGTACAGTTGGGTAGATTCAAGCATGAGCTAGACCCATGGAAGAGGAACCATGGAATTTGGGAGCCAGCCTTGAGTAAAGATGAAAAAGACCTCTCCTTGGGTACTTGATGCTAACTGAGAAGATCATGATTCAATGTGACCTAGGAGTGGAGAACTTTGACCTTTGTACTTTGTGTCCCTTAAGGAGTCTTACTATTTAAGGATGATTGAGTTAAGGACTTATTGAATAATATCTTTTGTTTAAAACTATGAGGCCACTTTGGTGAAAACTATGGGGCCACTTTAGTGATAACTTGTGAATGTTATCACTTTATAACATTGTGAATGCTGTACTTTGGTTTCTGTGAATGTTTTGCTTTAGTTTACTGCTAAATAAATAGAGCGTTCACTATACTATGTAATCAGAACCTTGAAGCTGTTTGTTCTTGACTTTAAAATTGCAAGGCCCTGTGGTTCAGGTGGCAAAAAATCCAGGCTGATTGGAGTGTAGAGAACAGACAAGATACAAATAATAATACAAAAATAATACAAATAATAAGATACAAAGATACTTCTTCCGGGTCATTTAAGTTGATAAGAGCAGATATGTTTCTGGTATGAACCATTTGACAGTGCCAAGGACTTTCTCATAGAGAACTCATTTTGGTGGTGATGGTATTTTTCAGGTCCTTAGTATGTGAAGGGAAGGGAACATTTATTAACACCTACTATGTACCAGGTACTGTATTAAGCACTTTACAAATATTTTCTCATTTGATTCTCACAATAACCTTGTGAGTAGGTGCTATTATGACCCCTATTTTACAGTTTGGGAAATTGAGGCAGAATGAGGTTAAGTAACTTACTCAGCATCATACAATTAGCGTCTCCAGGCAGATATGAATGCAGGTTTTCCTGACTCCAAGCCCAGTACTCTATCTGCTGCATCCCTTAGAGAGTGCTTTGTAAACTGGGAAGTACTATATGAATATGAGCTGTCAACATTGTCATTATCTTCAGGACTAATGGGCATAGGGAGGAAGTACTGTAGTAGGACTTCTTGTCCTTGGAGCCTTGGGTTCAAGTTCTGACTATAGGGTGACTCAGGTAAGTCACTTTTGCTTTCTGTGTCTCAATGTCTCTCTCCCCCCACCCCACTAAAATGAAGAGATTAGTCTGTAAAGTGGGAATTCAAATAGAAAAGGGAAACAGTCTCTGTTTCATGAATCTGTTATTACAGGACCACAGATATAGAACCAGAAGGGACCTGAGAAGTCAGAGTCCAATCCTTTTGTTTTACAGATAGGTTGAGTGACTTGTCCAGGGTCATGAAGCTCTAAGTATCTGAGGCAGGGTCCTATTCTCTATGCCATGCTGCCTTAATATGTTATTGGTCAGTTAATGGACATTTATTAAGCACTTACTGTATGCCAGATATACTTGTGTCCACTGTGCTGTTTTATTATTGTTGTTGTTATTACAGTCACATTAAACTGTTTTTCTCCCTTGACAAAATTGTAAATTGGGAGAAGTTTTTTTCCAGAAGTTTTTAAATCAGTTTTTTTGGGGGGGGAGTCAATGCCCTTGTTACTCCCTCTTTATGGACTACTTGGCTGAATTTGCCCACCTGCTGGTGGTGGGTGTCTCACATTCTGGTGCTTCCTATATCCTAAATTCCCCCCAATCCCAAACATAGTTTCATAAAGTTTTAGTTTATCTGCTAAACTAATCTGTGATAATTGGCTAATGGATGCAAAAGCATTAATGATAGTGCCTATTTTAACAGGGGTCTTCTGAAGCCAATGCCTTGTTCCAAAGGAAAGACTTGAATGGTGGGAATTTTAGGTACTTGCTGGACCAGAATATGAGATATGTTTGGGCAGAGAGATAATAAAGAAATATAGAATTAATATATAACAATAATAGCTAGTATTTATATAGTGCCTACTATATGCAAGGCATTATGCTAAATGCTTTACAAATATGATTTTTTGAACCTTGCAAAAACCCTGGGAGGTAGATGCTATTATTATCCCCATTTTACAACTGAGTATACTGAGATAGAGGTTAAATGACTTGCCCAAGGTCACAAAGTTAGCAAGTGTCTGAGTCTGAACTTGAACTCAGATCTTCCTGACTCCAGGCCCAGAATTCTATCCACTATACCAAATATTGCTCTGTGTGTGTGTGTGTGTGTGTGTGTGTGTATGTGTATGTGTATGTGTATGTGTATGTATATGTATATGTATATATGTGTGTATATATACACAGAGATGCATATGTATATATTCCCATACATGCAATGTATGCATATACACAAAAAGTTTGCCACCAGCTACCCATCACCTTCACACCTTCACTCTCTTCCACTAGCCTTCTTAAAGGAAATCTCCTTTCTTCTTAAATGGATTTTCATCTTGGTCAAAAACTAAAGTGGAGCAGTGAGGTAAGAAGTACCAGGACATTAGCTTCCTATGGAGTTTTCTTTGATTGACTTTGTGGGTGTTTTTCTTTCTTGAGGATGTTTCACAGAAAGGCAAAGTGTCATGGTGGATGGAATACTGGACTTGGAATGAGGAAAGCCTAGGTTCAAATGTAAATCTCTGTTACTTACTTGTTAGTTGTGTGAGCCTGAGAAAGTTAATTTTTTTGGCCTTTCTTGGCCTCAGTTTCTTAATATATTAGATGGGGATAATAATATCAGTAGTATATACTTCACAGGGTAATAATTTTGAAGATCCAGTAAAATATTTTATATAAAAATTAAACAAATTTTTATGAAGCATATACTGTGTGCCAGCCAGAGACACACAGACTTATGTTGAAGAATAAGAAATATACAAGGCAGGAAACTGTTTAATTTGACTATGTATATTTGTGATATATTTGTGAAGGCCCCTGTTAAAATGTACATCATGTGTATTATTTTTCTCTGCTTTTTTCAATGGGGAGAAAGGGGAGGGAGAGAAAATAGATTTTGTTCATGTTTAAGCTCATAAGAGAAAATAAAAAATTTAAATGTGAATCTAGGCTTTTAATTAGATGAAATCCTAAACTACCCAGAATATCTTGAAGTGGAAATATCACTGGATTTAGACTCAGAGAACCTTGGTTTGAATCTCACCTCTGCTACTTAACTATCTGTGTGAACTTAATCATTTCTCCTTCCTGGGTCTCCATTTCTTCATTTATAAAATAAAAGGATTGGACTAGATGGATTTAGG
Organism: Gymnobelideus leadbeateri; assembly: GCA_011680675.1. Taxonomy (NCBI): domain Eukaryota; kingdom Metazoa; phylum Chordata; class Mammalia; order Diprotodontia; family Petauridae; genus Gymnobelideus; species Gymnobelideus leadbeateri. The sequence goes on from WOXC01001983.1 coordinate 19,181, forward strand.
TCCTTTTGAGCTTTCAATCTTGAAATCAGACGTTTTAAACATCCTACTTTTAGGAGAGAAAGACATGCTGAAAGTGTGTAAGTAAGTATGTGATCACCTTATTCTGGGATTTCACCATTGTGGATACTCTCCCCAGCATGCAGATCCATCCCTCCTCCTTAACTTTTCATCACACCCCCCTCAACCCCATCCCCCACCTAAGCCATAGTTTAATGAGTTTTTGTAGCTAAAGACATTCATTAGCTGGACTGATCCCAGTATGACTGACATAGACAGAGTCTGTTCCTGGACATGTATTTACAAACTTTCTAGCTTGGGAGGATTTGATGGGATTCATAAGATCATAAATCATCTCAGTACATATTACATCGCAGTATATTTGAAATACCCCCATATATAGTACATATTACATATCTCTATATATAATATATGTATTCCCCCCCCCCATATAAAAAGCATTCATCTATAGCCCCCACGAGTAAAGGATTCTATGATGATCACTGGGACTCAGAATAATGGCCATAAGATGTTTACAAGGTCTTTAGTTATCAAAGAAATATTCAATTGTGTTCCACTTCATGTATTTTAAACAAATTGCTTCCTCCCCCCTTCCCCCCACTGTCACTTCTTGGTATATACTCCCCACTTGGATCTCCTCCTTGTAACAAAGAAAAACAGCTATGTGAAAAAATCGATATGGTTATTGTGTTTGATGGTGAATGCAATATTCTGAATTTATAGTTACTCACCTGTCTACTGAGAAGCAAGACATGATGTCTGTCAATTTCAGATGCTAGGTTTCAAGATCTTTTTTTTCCTTCCTCACCAGCAGTTGTACCTTCCATTAGGGTACCCTGCCACCAGGTGGCAGCAGGTGCCTTGGTCATGAGATCCTAACTAACCTTACATGTGGTCCATTATTGTCTTTGGAGAGTGCCTTAGAGATAGTTTGTTTAACCTCATTTTGTAGATAAGGAAACTGAATCTCGGAAAGACGAAGTGACTTTTGCAAATCATGTAACTATTAAGTGATAGAACTTTGCTGCTTTTTTTTTTTTAATTTTCCATGTCTGTTACAAGGTAATTTCTTATGATACAAAGTTCAATATAACAAGGATTTGTCATGGAATTGACAATTTGTTATCTTCTTAAAATATTGTAAGACCTTATATCTTGACAACAAATGAATTTTTCTGTAGTGTCCAAGCTGACTGAAGTTTGTATTTCTTTTGGTTTATTGGAGACCAAAGTATTGGTCTCCTACAAGTAGGGTGAATTCTCCACTCCCCTCCCCACCCACCCGTGTGTGTGTGTGTGTGTGTGTGTGTGTGTGTTTCTCGAGCGCGTCTCTCTCTCTCTCTCTCTCTCTCTCTCTCTCTCTCTCTCTCTCTGTATCTCTTTGTTCCTGTCTCCTTCCTCTCTCTCCCTGTTTCTCTCTGACTCCCTCTCCCCTCCCTCCCTCTCTCTCTCTTTTCCTGTCTCCCTCCCTCCCTCCATCCTGTCTCTTTCTTTCTGTCTCTTTCTGTGGCTCTCTGTCTCTCTCTGTCTCCCTCTCTCTTTCTCTCTGTCTTTCTTTTTGTCTCCTTTGCCCACTCCCTGTCCCTCTGTCTCTGTCTCTCTGCCCCCCCCCCATTTCTGATGGAGTTCCCCTTAACTTGAAGGGTAAGTACATGAAAACTCTTGAGGCTGTTCTCAATGAAAACATATTTTAGATTAAGAGTTAGGGTCATAAGATTTAGAGCTGGAGGAAAGTTTAGAGATTATCTAATCCAAATCCCTTTACCCTAATTTTTAAAGATGAGGAAACTCCCAAAAAGGGAAAGAGACTTGTTTCAAGTAACACAGGCAGCAAATAGCAGATCTAGTGGGTCTTTTGATTTCCAAGTAGGAATTTTGATAATACACCACCCTTCTATGTCATACCTTAGATCTCTTTTCTCCAACTGGTAAATTGTAATACGTTGATGGGTTTTGAAGGTGGTCTTGGTGGGTCATAATGTCCTTTGTCTGTCTTTTGAAGTTTTAACCAGAAATGGATGACAGATGGGGTTATTGGAAAGACCAAACTAATATGACACTAGTGGGTGTGATGAATAGCCCCCTCCTAAAATAGATATATGTGTTCAATGTCTTCCTTTTGATTATAGACTAGGGTTGTTTTATATAAATGTGGTTGCTTTGTAAATGTAGATTTATGCTACAAAAGTGATCATCCTGGAGATGAAAGAAGGAGGTAAAGGAGAGAAAGAAAGGAAGAGAGAATTAGGAGTGGGAGAAAGATACAAAGGAAGAAGTTGAGAGAGAAAAAAGACGGGAGGAATATGTCTTTATGGAGAGGAATAACAGTAATGGCAACAAGGCACATTTCTATAGTGCTTTAAGGTTTGCAAAGTAGTTTTTGAGCAACACCTCTAATATTATAAGCTTCATTTCACAGATGAGGAAACTGAAGAGTTAGATTAAGTTATTTGTTCATGGCCATTCTGGGTAGTTCAAAACTAGGTGCAAATTTAACAACCTAGAATAGCCATGGGCTAGAGCCTTCTTCCTCTCCTTCCACAGGAATATCCAGCTCTGGACCTGAACACTTGGACCAGGTAAAGTCTGGGGGAGCCAGGACTCTCAAGAGAAAGGGGTCTGGTTCTTTATCCCTAACCCCCAGAACTCTAGGGAAAAATTGCTTACATGTTAGATTTGGCTCATGTTTAGGGTTTTTCCAAAAGAAAACTGAAAGGAATCCAAGGTACACTGGAGATCAGGTATAGGACAGCTATTTATTTCCTTCAATCAAAAGGAAAGCCCCAAACACAAAAGGCTCATAAGTGTATATTCACAAAGACTTAGACATGAAGCAATAAGTTATAATTACTATTATACTCTCCCTCTGGAAGGTTGATACTTAAAACATCAAAACATGAGAAGTTTTGTAAGGCTTCTGAGTAAGCATTTTACCTTCACTTTGATTCTGCATTATCCAAACAATTCCTACCAGGTCCATGTCTTCTGGCAAACCAAGCCAGGGTTTGGGCTCATTCTTTTAGCAGCAATTAGATTCTCCAAGTATCTCTGTAGTAGATTCAGGGATGCCTTCCAAAGCACAGTAAACACTGACTGAAGAACCTAGGAATTTCAGAGGTAATTGCCATAGAAAAATCCATTTCTTAGTATCACCATTCAGGCATTTATGTTCAGGGAAAGAAACACAAATAGAAGAGGCAGCCAGAGGTTCTATGGGGCCCTCTTCTATTAGCCATATGTGAGCAGTTACCATTTCTTCTGGGAGAGGGAGATGATGCCAGAAAGATAAAGTAACTTTCCATATGTTCTGGACAGTTGAAGATGAGAAAGCCAAGAGGTGGTATCATACCTTTTTAAAGTCTCCTGTGACCATTCTTAAGCTTTTTTTTCCCTTAAGACCACTTTACATACTTAAAAAACAATTGAGGACCCTCAATGCAAATAATTTTGTTTATGTGGTCTATATCTATTGATATCTGCCACATGAGAAGCTAGAACATCTTAGTGGGTTTTTTTTTCCTTTGGGAGGGCAATTGAGGTTAAGTGACTTGCCCAAGGTCACATGGCTACTTTTTGTGTTAAGTGTCTGAGGCTAGATCTGAACCCAGGTCCTCCTGACTCCAGGACTGGTACTTTATTCACTGTGCCAACTAGCCGCCCCTAATTTTTTTTTTTTTTGGAGAGGAGCAGGTAGGGCAATTGGGGTTAAGTGACTGCCCAAGGTCACATGGCTAGTTTTTACGGATTTGAACTCAGGTCCTTCTGACTCCAGGGCCAGTGCTCTATCCACTGCACCACCTAACAGCCCCCATCTTAGTGTTTTTTTATGAAAATAATTTTGAGTTTATCGACCTCCAGAAAGTCTCAGATTCTGTCAGGGGTCCCCAGACCACACTTGGGAATATCTAGTCTACTTAGGTTGTGACTCTTCCTGGTTCAGTGGCCAATCCTCTTTAGCTCAGATCTGACACAACATTTCCTACATCTGTTCTCATAGGGTAGAGGGCAGCCCAAGATCCACCTAGAGTTTTCTATATCATCCCAAAGTTCCAAGTTCTTCAGTGCTGAGCACTTGTATTTCTGTAGGTATCCCTGAGAATCTTCCACAGAATAGCCATTGCTCCACCACTGAAGACCTCCTGAATGAATCCAAAGCCAGCATTCTTTCCACTATACCATGTTGCCACTGGAAAGAAGGCCAAAGAGAGTAAAGATGGTAAAGGAGGTAGATAATAAGACCAGAGGGAAAAGGACTGAAATTATCTAGGGCAGCTAGGTGGCACAGTGAATAGAGCATCACCCCTGGAGTCAGAAGGACTTGAGTTCAAATCTGACCTCAGACATTTAACACACACACACACACAAACCCTAGATGTGTGACCTCAGACAAGTCACTTAACCTCAATTGCCCTCCAAAAACAAACAAAAAAAGGATCTAAATTGGGGTGGCTAGGTGTCACAGTGAGTAGAGCATCGGCCCTGGAGTCAGAAGGACCTGAGTTTGAATCTGGCCTCAGACACTTATCGCACACAGAAATAAAAACCTAGCCCTGTGACTTGGGCAAGTTACTTAACCCCAATTGTCCTCCAAAAGGCAAAAAAAAAAAAGGATCTAAATTATCAAGAAAAGATTATAGCTAGGGAAAGCTGAAGTAGGCTGTGCCCTGAGGAAGTTTAAGGCATACTAGTTAAAGAGATTCTAGGTTTCACAATTGTTGGAAGATTAAGAAACCTGCTTGAAGCATCTGGGGGCTAGAAGGCAAATAAATCTCTTTTTCCTGAACCTTGGTGTTTGGATTAGTACTTCCTAGAAAGGGTCATGGTTTTTGGTGACTGGAATCCTGTTGGAAGGGAAGAGGCAGAGAAAGTTCCCTTCATAGCCCTAGCTTCTGTGGAGCAGCTGGCTAGAGGAGTTCATCCCTAGGCTGCTGGGGACATTTGGGGCTCTATAGGAAGTTGTCTGGTTGCTAGTGTTTGGAAAGGATGCTCAGCAAGGATCCAGTACTTATTCATTTGGGCAAAGCCTCTCTTCATCAGTATTGGCCACTTTGGTTCACTGGTCAGAAGTCTGAGGGAGGTGCTGATGCCACCAGAAAGTTCTGCTAGCAGCTCTCGCCCTAGCCTATGGAGCTAATAGGCTCTTAAGGCTGGTATTGTGATAGGACTAGAGGTGTCTTTATTCAGCTTCTCTGACCATGGCACAACTTCCTCCTTCCATATAGTCCAATTGTCTCTAGTTTCCCTGGTGCAGTTTCCTGGTCTGGAGGCATAAAAGGTTCCAGCACATGTAATTGGTGCTTTTCAACCTTGGTAGATTTCTGAGACCATGTGAGTCACCAGACCTGTTTCCAGACAAAAACTAGGGGGACCTTGTCCAAAGCCACTAAGTATCATTGTATTCTTGTTGCATGTCCTTGCCATGTTAGAGCAAAATAAACTTCCTCCATTGTTAAATGGCTAGTGACTGGTGAGGGCCTGTAATGGGAATGGGAATTTGAAGATCTTTCCTGTCCCTTAATAGACCTAGGGGGGAGTTTGAAGACCTCCCCTGTTTTGAAATAAGGGGAATATATAATTAATATAATATAATATAATATAATATAATATAATATAATATAATATAATATAATATAATATAATATAATATAATATAATATAATATAATATAATATAACATAACATAACATAACATAACATGACATGATATGATATAACAACAGCACAGCACAGCACAACATAATATAACATAATCAGCCCCCCTAATAGTCTGAACATGGAGCCTGTGGATGGAGGGAATTTGCTGAAGGGTGCAGCAGAGCCCACAGGAAGCTTCCCTGCTGTGAAGATAAACTCTGCCCCCTGATAGGCTGAATGTAGTCACATGGAGCCTGTGGTGGGAGGAGTTTTGCTGAAGGTGAAGCAGAGCCCACAGGAAACTGGTTTTCAGAGCTAGCCAGATGGTGGGGGACAGAGGAGCTCAGGCAAGGAGATAGAGAGTTTTGTGAGTAAATATTGATCTTGTATTGCTTTGTGAGAAGGCTAAAGGATGGTATGGCTCTCAGTGTTATTATGGCTTCTGAATATCTTTGGTACTATGATGGAATTGGCTTACTGGTTTTGGGATTCTGTTTTCTTGTGTCTAAATAAATGCTTCAGTTCTATCCTCTCTCTGAAGAATCTGGTTTATTTTGCAATCAAACATAATGCCATACTTATAGTCATGGTCTTTATCGTGATCGTGGGTGCTGGAAACATAGCATTGGCACTGCAGGGCCTCATTTTGTCCCAACAGTGACCCTGAGCTAAGAGTGCTGTCTTCAGAGCTGTACCTATAGTACGTTTTTGGTGTTGTAGCCTAAATGACCTTGTAGATATTGTTTCCACCATCCATGGTATGGATTGAGAAAAAAACAAAAAGACTGCTTTCATGGCCTAGCCAAGTTAAAGGGCTTAGCATCCTAGAATGCTAGATTGTAGGACCTGGAGTCAAGTAGACCTACTTTAACACTTGTAAATTGTGTGGCCATAGGCAAGTAATTTCACCTCTCTGAGACTCACTTTCTTAATCTCTTAAATGGGGATAATAATAAGTATAGTATATCTGGTTCATAAGGTTGTTGTGAGTATCAGATGAGCTAATGTATAGAAAGTATTTGTCTAATTAATCACTCAATAAAAAAGCATATATTAAGTGCTAGCTAGTGTCCAGGCACTGTTAGTCTCTGCTAACCTTAAAGTGATACACACACACATACACACACACACAACGTATATATACACATAGTTATATGTGTATGTGTATATACAGCCACCTATATAGGCACACACATATATGTACATGTGTATATGTATATACATATTCACATGTTACTATATACAACACACATAAAAGTCTTATTTGCATATGAATGCACACATGTGTGTCAGTTATAGGATCAATTTAACAAATATTTATTGAGCGCCTATTGTATATAAAAAGCAATGTGTTAGGCACCAGAGAAGATTAAAAAATGAGATAATACAGGGTTCTGCCTTCATAGAGCTTATGTTTTGGTAGTAGAATAACTATAGCACATAATATTTCACAGATTCATCAAAGTATTAAGTGAGATCTGAAGGGAAAGGTCTTAAAGGATTGTGAGGAGCTTGATGTAATGAAAGCATGTGGAGGGGAGGGATAGACCAACAACAGCTAATATCTATGCAGTACTTGAAGGTTTGCAAAGCACTTCAGCAGTGTGCTCTCTTGTGATCCTCACAACCATCCTGCAGGCTGTTATTCTAGAATGCTAGATTGTAGGACCTGGAGTCAAGTAGACCTACCTTAACACTTGTAAACTGTGTGGCCATAGGCAAGTAATTTCACCTCTCTGAGACTCACTTTCTTCATCTCTAAAATGGGGATAATAATAAGTATAGTATATCTAGTTCATAAGGTTGTGAGGATGAGCAAACTGAGACCAAAAGAGGTAACTTGTTTAGGGTCACATAAATAGAATGTGTCTGAGGAGGGGCTTGAACTTGGGTCTTCCTGATCTGAATCCAATGCTCCATTCATTTCACCACTTGCTTCCCATGCTTTTTCAGGGGTTGTCTCATTCAGTCTTCTCAGATAAGCCTGGGAAGTTTGTGCTGTTATTATTCCCATTTTACAGATGAGGAAACCGAGGCTGGGCATGGTTAAATGACTTGCCTTGGGTCACACAGCTCGCTAAAAAGTATTTGGACAGGGTTTGAGCTCAGGTATTCCTGATCACTTTACCCCCATATACAGTGATCTACATATGTGATAAGATCAGGGTAATGTCAAATTGTGAAGGGCCTTGAGTGGCAGGCAAAGAATTTTGACCTTCATTTGGGAGGAACTAAGGAACCAACCAATCAAAAAATCAAAATTTTTGGATCATAGTAGTGACATGCCCAAAAACATGAATAAAGAAGATAAACATGACAGCAGGATGATGGAAGGGGCAGAAAATGTGGATGGGAAAATCAGCTGGGAAGCTATTTCAGAAGTCCAAGTGGGTGGTAACGAGAGGCTGGCCTAAGGTAGCAGCAAAGGGAATGAAAAAGAGGGCTTGGAGGAAGTAAGAGATTTTTGCAGAGTTAAAATCCAGAAGCTCATAAGCTTTGAGGATCATAGGGTTTAGATCCTCTCCTGCAGCCTTCATTTAGGGCATTGAGGAATTGGCAACGACTGCATGAGCTCCATGTTGAGATATTGAGCAGCAGAGGGGGCAGTGGCTTGACTGAGGTCCCAAGAACCTGCTTGAGAGGCAGCCTGGGCTTACTTGCCCACTGTGAGGTAGCCCTTGTGGTTGCATGGCCTGGGGGAGAATCTGGCAGGGTAGCTGGGGTGGGGTGGGTGCCTCCTGCTGAGCCTAGCCCCACATGCAGCATGAACCTCTATACCAGAGACCTCTTGGCTCTTCAATAGTCGCTACAGATCAGGCTGGCATATTATAGGATCATAGGATTAAGAGCTGGAAGAGATTTTAGAGACCACCTAGGAGAGCAGCATGGGTACAGTGGTTTCCAATTAGTGGTCTGAGACCCCTTAGGTCAGATGATGGTCCAAGCAACTGGTGCTAAAAATTCTTTAATGATGCCTTAAGCAGTAAATAATTGTAAACACTATTATGAGTAGTATATGAAATCATTCTAGGGATCCACCTGTTGTTGATTGGATATTTCAATCATGGCCAACTCTTCATGACTCCTTTTGGGGTTTTCTTGGCAAAGATACTGCAGAAGTTTACCATTTCCTTCTCCAGATCCTTTTTTACAGATGAGGAAACTGAGGCAAACAGGGTTAAGTGACTTGCCCAAGGTCACACAGCTAGTAAGTGTTAAGTATCTGGGGTCAAATTTGAACTCAGATCCTTCTGACTCCAGGTCAGGTACTCTATCCAGTGCACCACCTAGCTGCCCATACAAGTAGTAAACATCAAAGGCATGATTGGACCAGATCTTCTGACTCCAAAGTTAAGTTTGTTGCAAGGATCAATTGATATGTTATTTATCTATTATCTCTATTATTTATGTATGTTATATGTATCCATATGTGTATAAATATATAATCGGTTACAAACCTTAAACGTGTTATGAGAATGTCAGTGTTTAGTTGTTTTTTTTTTTAATCTAATGGGCAGTGGATAAAGTAGACAAAGCATTGGGCCCAGAATCAAGAAGACCTGAGTTCAAATCTGGACTTAGACGTTTACTGGCTGTGTTACCCTGGGCAATTCACTTAACCTATTTCCCTCAGTTTCCTCAACTGTAAAAATGACAATCGTTATAGTGCCTACCTCACCAAGTTGTTATGAGGAACAAATGGGACTCTGTATCTGTAAAAAGTACTCAGCACAGCGTTTAGTGAACTACATAAATGTTTATTCCTTTTCCCTCCCCTCAGATACTTTCTGGCTATGTACAAGTCACTTAATCTCTGTTTGCCTCAGTTTCTTCAACTGTAGAATGGGGATAATAACAGTATCTACCTCGTAGGCTTGTTGTGAGAATTAAATGGAATAATATTTGTAAAGGGTTTAACATAGTGCCTACATGTTGTTGTTTTGGGTCGCTTATGACCCTTCATGACCCCATTTTGGTTTTTTTGGAGCAAAGATACTGGAGTGGTTTGCCCTTTCCTTCTCCAGCTTATCTTACAGATGAGGTCTGAGCAAGTGACTTATCCAGGGTCACAGCTAGTAAGTATCTGAGGCCAGATTTCAGCTTAGGTCTTCCTGACTCTGGGGGTGGTGCTTTACCCATTGTCATCTCGCTATCATATAGTAGGCGCTATATAGTGCTTTCCCTCTTCCTCTCCCTCCTAATTTTTATTTTTTATATGGAAAAGAGAAGGGAGGGGACTTTCTCGAGGTTGTCTAGCTGACAAGTAGCAGGACCAGAGTTTGAACTTGGGTCTTCTGGTGCCTTTGTGCCATACTCTGCCTACTGCCTGGCAGTTTTTACCATCAGAATCTGAAATGGGTTGGTCACCCCAAAGAAGAACTCTTGTTCTGTTGTCCAGGCCTGCCCTGGGGAGACTTAGGAGCCAGTTAGGCTTATCTCGGCAGAATTTTGAGTCTTGTCTCATTGCCACTGGGATCCAAACTGTCAGACCTCAGCATAACCCAGCACACTCTGACTCTCTGAAGCCTCTGGTTTCATTTGCAGGGCGGGCACAGGGCGGTGATGCTGTGCAGAGCTTTGAAACACCATGTGCTTTCTTTCTATTTATAATTTCCCTTGATAATAGGGCCCATTCATTCCCTCTGCAGGCCACTAATTACCCTGGAGGAGCGAGATGACAGCCTGGTTATTAACTTCACAAAAATTAAAGCTGAGTTGTGTCAACAAAGCCTGTCTCCCCCATCACACAGAAGCCGCTCTTTGCCCTGTATTATGGTGAAGGGCAGTTCAGGAACAAAGAGGCCGGATATTTCATTATTCATTTTGAACTTGGCTTCTCTCCACTGCTTAGTGCATTTCATTTTCTGGCCCCAAATTCTCCCCTAAGGAGGTTTCCCTGGAGGAGGAAGAATTCCTCTTTGCTTGAACTGCTCTACTCTGTGGTCAGTTTGTCCCCTGCCCATCCCAGATGTGGCTGCATTTTAGCTTGGAGTGAATCATTGAATCATAGAATGTCAAAGCTGAAGGGGCCTTACGACATAGAACATATGTCCTAATACTATCTCAGGTCCTTGAAGGTAGGGGGAGTTGGCCTATTTATACCTAAATTTATTTATATCCATATCCTCAGGGATTAGTACAGTGCCTTACCCATAGTAGGCACTTAATAACTAAATACTTTTCATTGAAATGAAATAGAATGTTAGAGTTGGATGAGACCTCAGAATATGATGTTAGAGTTGGAAAGGACCTTATTGAATCCAGGATCATACACCTGGACCTGGAAGGAAACTTAAGAGGCCATCTATAGCTTTACCTCTTCATTTTACATATGAGGGAAACCGAGGCCCAGAAAAGTTAAGTGACTTGCCTAAGGTCACAGAGGTAGTAAGTGTAAGAGGTTGGTTTTGAACTCAAGACTTTTCTGCCCTTTCCATTGTACTACAATGCCTCAAATTTCGACCCATGAATTGTATAGATAAGGAATAAGTAAGGCCTATGGCTTCCTAACTTCCAGTCCAGTGCTTTTGTGAGGAGTGGAGGGGGCCCAGTTTTGTGGTAGTGGGTTGAGTGCTGGTCTTGGAGTAAGGCAGAGTTAAGTTTAAATCTTGCCTCGGACACTTACTAGCTGTGTAACCCCAGGTAAGGCACTTAATCTCTGATCCAAAAAAAAGGGCTGGGTGGCACAGTGAGTAGAGCCCCAGCCCTGGAGTCAGGAGGACCTGAGTTCAAATCCGGCCTCAGACACTTAACACTTACTAGCTGTGTAACCTTGGGCAAGTACTTAACCCCAGTTGCCCTGCCTTCCCCCCTCCAAAAAGCAAAAAAAAACAAAAAAATTACTGACCTCAAAGGGTTGTTGAGAGAACAAAATAATATCATTTATATAAGGCATTTTGCAAACTTATTGCTATTAATACCAATGCAGATCATACCTTCTCTGTAACTGAGTCTGAGAATTAGAAAGAGCACTAGTTCTGGAGTCAGAGGACCTGGGTTCTAATCCTATCCGTAACATTTACTTCCTGAAAGATTTTGGGAATGTCACTGAATCTTTCTAGGCCTCAGTTTTTTCAGCTGCAACATGAAAAGGTTGGAGTATAAGGCCCTTGAGCTCCTTTCCAGCTCTAAATGTATGGTTGGTCCTTTCTCAGGGTCACAGGGGGCTTAAATGACTTTGGAGGGAGGGATATCACTTATCCAGAAGAGGCTGAGGCTGGACTTGAGCCCAGGTCTTTTTTGGAGCCTGAGACCAGGTTTCTATCCATTACACCACACTGCCTCTCATTTCTGGTGGAGTTCCCCCCCATTATACCTTCAGGATGTCTATAAGTATGCTCATTATCAGAAGAATTCTCCATTTAAGGAGGGTCTGACCTTAAGTTCTACAACAGTTCCTTCAGACTTTCCTTTCCTTTCCCATGGCATTGGCTTGATTCTCAGCATTTTGAAAAAGCATCCTGTATGTGAAGCACTGTGGCGGTGGAGGGGGCAAAGTCCCAATCAATAGCTTCAGTCAGATGGCACAAGTGGCTGTAGCTTTGGCATAAGAAGCTAGTTCATTAAGCAGGAAGGTCTGGAGTTGTAGTGCCCACGACTTTCCATTCTTTGTGGGATGCTTTGTAGAACAGCTATTTGTAAGACTCCACTGAAAGATTAATTTCAATGACCAACCTTGGTCCCACGGAATAGAGGACATAACCCACTTCCTTCCTCTTTGTAGAGACAGGGGACTGTGGGTGTGGAATGTTGGATAGGCTAGCAGACAGGGTCACTCGCTTGGCCATTTTCCCTTAACTGGTTTGCTGACCACCCTGGCCCTTACCATCTGAAGGCCAGGTATGTTACATTTCACTCTTCTGCCAGGGTTCTCTGGTATCCTTAAGGGGATCGGGGAGAGGATTGGGTAGGCTATCTGGAAATGGCTCCAGCACCCCTAAAATGTTCCCTCAATTAGTCGTAGGGGGTGATTCCCTGCACCTTAGCTTCCATTAACCACTAACATGCATAGAAATATTTACTGGCTCCAAGGTTAAGCTGTGGCTCAAACTCCTGGTCCTGTGGGATCTGAAACTAAGAAAGTCAAACAACATAGAACAGAAATAAAAACACTCCAGGCCCATTTCTCAGAACTTGGGGAAAAGAGAGGGATAGGGGGAAGGAAAGTACATCTCCTCTCATTTCCCCTAGTCATTGCTATGGGCAAACTGTGATCTTTACCCTCTGGACACAGAAGACAACAGTGAACAGGAAGAGCAGTCAAAAAAGAGGGCAATTTTAAAGATGTAGCCAGTGAAAGGAGGCTCTCTCCACCCATGTGGTAAGGGATGCGATGGCTTCCATGTTACAAGAACTAGGCATGCACAAAGAAGCTCAGGTTACACTTCATCATAGGCTGAAATTCAGCAAGGAGAGAAAGCAGGAAATGGCATTTGCTTTGTTTCAAGGGAAATGAGGTAGTGGGAGGGGCTGGGAGAAGATATTGGGAAGTGCTTGTAGTATAAAATCAAAAGTCATCAATAGAACTTCAAAAATAGATTTACATTAAATTATATTATTTTGAGTAGTCATGTGTAGGGATTTCCCAGTGAAGAATTTCTTCTATCAAAGCAGTTGTCCTCTTCTCTAAAACTTATACTCCTGGTCAGTCTACTAATTAAAGCCATTTATTTATTTATTTATTTTTGGTTTTCAATAGTCACTTTTATAAGATTTTGAGTTCTAAAATTCCCTTCCCCTTCTCCTTCCCCCCCTCCCCAAGATGGGTTGCAATTTGATATAGGCTATATATGTCCAATCATATTAAACATATTTCCACGTTAGTCATGTTGTGAAAGAAGAATCAGAACAAAAGGGAAAATCCACAGAAAGAAACAAAACATAAAAGAAAATAGTCTGCTTTGATCTGCATTCAGACTCCAGTTCCTTTTCTGGATGTGTATAGCATTTTCCATCACGAGTCTTTTGGAATTGTCTTCATATTGCTGAGAAGAGCTAAGTCTAACAAAGTCAGTCTTTGCACAATGTTGCTGTTACTGTGTACAATGTTCTCCTGGTTCTGCCCACTTTACTCAGCATCAGTTCATGTAAATCTTTCCAGGTTTTTCTGAAGTCCACTTACTCACCATTTCTTATGGAACAATAGTATTCCATTACATTCATATACCACAACTTGTTCAGCCATTTCCCAGTTGATGGGCATCCCCTCAATTTCTAATTCTTGGCCACCACAAAAAGAGCTGCTATAAATATTTTTTTATAAATATTTTTGTACATATGGGTCCTTTTTTATGATGTCTTTGGGATACAGGCCTAGCAGTGGTATTATTGGATCAAAGGGTATGTACAGTAAAACTTGTAGTCTTTTTATTTATTTATTTTGCTTTTTGGAGGGCAATTGGGGTTAAGTGACTTGACCAAGGTGACACAGCTAGTTTCTGTGTTAAGTATCTGAGGCCAGATTTGAACTCAGGTCCTCCTGACTCCAGGGCTGGAGCTCTATCCACTGTGCCACCTAGCCACCCCATAAAACTTGTAGTCTTAAGGAGTTTTCCAGTCATCCTGAGCACTGAGAGGTGAAGTAACTTGACCAGTCACACAGCTGTTGTGTGTCAGAAGCAGGACTTGAATCCAGGTCTGCTTGATGAGGCTAACTCCTTACCTCTTACTTCAGGGTTATGTTCCATTTAATGAATAAAAAGGAATCCAATCAAAATGGGAATTGTACCCTGTGCTGAAATGCTCTCATCCCCACACCTTTACTAAATTCCTACCCAATATTTAAAGCCCAACTCCGATGCTACTGCTTCCAGGAAAACCTCCCTGATACACTCCACCACACACCCTAAAGGACCTCTCCCTTTGGATCTCACTCAGCGCTTTATACTCCTCTTATGCACCTGTCATAGAATAAATACTGTTGATGTCTTTCCATCCTGCTAGACTGTTAGTTCTTTGATAAAAGGGACTATATCTCATCTAAACTTTCTATCTCTCTCAGTGCTGAACAAAGAGCTTTGCCTAAGCTAGGTACTTAATAAATGTTTGTTGATTGATTGATCTTGGATAGACCATTCTGACCCAAGAGAAAGGAGCCCAGCAAAGGAGGAAAGGAACTACAAAAGGAAATTGCCAAGTGATCACTTTCTCATTTAAGTATGTGCCTGCCATATGTATGGTCCCAAATATTTGTTAAGTACCCACCGTGTACCAAGTGCTGTGCTAAGTGCTTTACAAATATCTCATTTGATCCTCACCGTAACTCTGGGAATTAGCTGCTATTATGATCTCCATTTTGCAGTTGAGGAAACTGAGGTAAATGGAGATTAAATGATTTGCCCAGCGTCACATATCTAGTAAGTGTTAGACCCAGTGCTATTGTGCCATCTAGCTGTCTCCAGCAGGCTGGAGATAGAACAGAGAAAACAAATAGTTCCTGCCCTCAAGGTACTTACATTTACTGCTGATGCAACACATATACAGGTTAGAATATACAAAATCACAAAAAGTAATTTCAAATGGGAAAGAGTACTAATAACTGGGGGCCAGGGGTGGGGAAAAGGGAGGGTCAGGAAAAGCCAAATGGAGATGTGGCACTCAACTTAGGTTTTGAAGGAAGGTGGGAATTCTACGTGAAAGGGGAAGGCATTCCAGATGTGGGGGACCAGTTGTGCAGATATAAGGAGGCTGGAGATGGAAGATGAAGGGGAATAGCAAGCAAGCCAGTTTAATAGGAATGAAATTTATGAAGAGGAATAATAGGAAATAGATTGGGCTTTAAATGTCAAACCAAGGATTTTGTAGTTTATCCTCCGGGCAATGGAAAGCCAGTGAAAAGTTTTGAATGGAGTAGGCAGAGTGGTAAGATAGGCTCATCTTTGATTAAGGAATATCAATTTGACAGCAATGTGGATTGGTAAAGGAAGAGAGAGATTTGAAGCAGGAAGACCAATTGGGAAGCTATTGCAGATTCCAAGTGAGAGGATAAATATCTGAAGCAGGAAAGAGAAGGGTGTGCTGGAGCTGGCTCCTTTCTTCTCCAGAAAGCCAATTGTTAAAATTTCAATGTGAGCATTTACACCCCAGGAATTGGCAAAAAAAAAAAAAAAAAAAAAAAAAAAAGAAAAGAAAAGAAAAGAAGAGCTTTAAAAAAATTTGCTTTGTTGATTGTCTAGACCTAGGAAAGTGATGGAGAAAACGTTAATAGTGACTAGATTTAAAAAATGTGTCCTGGATACATATTTTCTCCATGGAGAGTCAGTTGTTAAACATTTGTAAGCATACCACAGGCTAGAGGTTGTATGAGCAGAAAGAAGGGAACAGATGTGAGAGACTGCATGTATGGGGTGGGATTGGTAAGACTTGGCAACTGATTGGATGTGGAGGCTGAGAGATAAGGAAGAGTTAAGACTGATTCCAAAGCTGTCAATTTTAGTGACTGAGAGGTTAGGGATGGTGGTACCATCAGCAGAATAGGGGAAATTTGGTAGAGTGATTTTTCAGATGTGTGGATATAGAGTAAATCTCACATTTTGGACTTGCTGAATGGGGCATTCAGCATCTCACAACTGGTAAGTGGCAAAGCATTGGATCAGAGGTCATGTCTCCCACCATTCCAAATCTATCTTTGTTTCTGGTCTACCAGGCCACAGGACAAAGATCTCAGAGCAAAAGTTAGAACTGGGATAGCAACAGGGCAACTGTTTGAGCACAATGCTATTGATGGCAATGAGACCTGAGGAATCCAAATGACCTCAAGGAAAGAGCCTTAACAGTTTGGTAACAGAAAGTTGAGAACAAAGCAGGGAAGCATGGGTAGAAGAGTTGGATACAAAGTTCATTCGAGGTGTTTGATTTACTGAAGAGACAGGTGTGGTACCTGTAAGTTAATGGGATTTGAGATCTTCCCTGCCCATTAATAGGTCACACCTGGACCCCATCAAGGAAAGCTTGCTTAGGGGAGACTTGCTTGTAGGAAGGCTTTCACACCTTTTCTTAATTTCTGATTAGGCACTGAGTCCCAAGGGTCTTATGCCTTCTGGCTCTGAGAAGTGTGTATATACCCTGAGTTGGTATTTTGCTTTGGGGGCTCACTTATGAGAAGGATCTTGTGATTCCCTGGTGGAAATTCTAAGTGGCCATATGTTCAGAGCTCCCTGACTGCTCAGAGGTAAGGACTCTCTCAATCCAGATGTACGGGAAGTGTATAGCAATTGTTTGTATTCAGGCAGAGTTCTGTCTGTTGGTCTTTATTTCTCTGCTTGTATTTTCTCTGAAGTTCAGGGTGCTGACTTTTCTCCTGACCTAGTGATTGTGATTAAAAAAGATTGTTAACCTCTTGAACACTTATCTTTCCTAGTAAAGCAGATGTAAGAACCTGTCAGTGTGGTTGCCGTTACAGTGCCACATTGAGGTGTTGGTACCTTCTACCTCCACAAAGTTCTCATTTCAGTTTACTGGGCCATAGTGATGGGCAGTTGAGCCAGATTGGGGGGATTTCACTCTGAGAAACTGCCTTCTTAGTTGTTGTGGAGGAAGCCAACTTCTGATTCTCTTCCATTGGTAACCCTGGCACTTCACCCACTTCTTCCTGGAATCTTCATTAACCCAGACTAGCCATACTTCATTCTCCAGTCTTTGCCACAATGCCATCATTGGCACTGGGTTCCCCTCTCAGCTTTTCAACTCCCTTTTACATGTAGTCTTCCCCCAGTCCTAGAAGGCTGGGCTTGTCTTTGGTTTTGCTTGCATAGTTATCCTTTCCACATCCCGACTTTCCCCATCGAGGTTTTGTTATGTCAGCATAAGAAATTAGATGAGAATTTTGGGAGAGTTCTGTGGAAGCTGCAGATGATATGCGAAGGCCAGCAGATGACACAGAAGTTTAGAAACTGAAAAAGGCAGAAGATGTATGTATAGTATTGCATAATATTATCACATTTTACCTTTTAGTGCCATAATAATTCAGAATTCTTTTCTGGTATGAAAGGAGGGCCAAAAAACTTTACAAGGATCTTCCAGATCATGAGGGTGTCATGCCCCTAAACTCTGAGATATGGAAGGGATAACTGTATTTTTATCGTCAGGGATCAGTGCCTGGAACATAGTACTTAATCAGTAAAGGCTGACTTGACTTTTTGACTTTGGCTGCAATCGAGTAAGTTTTCCCTGCTGACTGGAGGACCTTGATGGAGGGCCTTACTCAGCAAAATGCATGTGAAAAAAAATCAAGTTTGCTTTTCTGAACCTCCATGACTTCAACTAAGACATACTCCTGTCTAAGAAAACTTGAAGAATCTTTTGAGGATCCTTTCACTGACAGAATGATGTGATGAACTAAAGGGAAGGAGTGTTTATAAGAGCAAAAGGATGGGAAAAAAGGAAAGTTTAGTTTACAACCCGCCCCCCCCCCCATAAAAGTCCTTTGAGGAGTATAACACAATTATTATCCCCATTTTACAGATGGGCAGAGCTGAGGCTTACCGAGACTAGTTGAAGAATGATAGTTGACAAAAAGTGCCTTGTATATGTTATCTCGTTTGATCCCCACAATAGCTCTGTGAGTCTAAGTACATTTGACTGTTTTACCTATGAGGAAACTGAAGCTTAGGGGAGTTAGGTGATTTGTCTATGTTCTTATAGCTAGGATGCTACTTATACTGAGATAAAATCAACTTCCCCCAACCCAGGATCTTAGGATTTAGAGCTTAGTGATTAACCTGCCTGACTTCTTTACAAAGGAGTAAACTGAAATCCAGTAAGGCTGAATGACTTGTTGCCATCATTCTTAGTTCTTCCCTGTGGGACCAAGCAGAAGAAATCTAATCCTTCCACATGACAAGGGATCCGTTGAAGCAGAGTGAGGAGGGGATTACATTGAGATAGCTTCTTAGCAATTAGAACTATCCAGAAATAGAATGGACTGCCACAGGAGATAGTGAGTTCCCCAACGATAGAACTATTCAAATGAAGGCTGAACTTGTGGGGGTTGGTGTAGAGATGGATTCTGAAAGGACAGAATTGAAAGAACACTGGATCTAGAATCCAAAGATCGTGGTTCCAATCCTGACTGATGTGGTCAAATCCTGACTAGCTCATAAGCTATGTGACTTTGGACAAGACTCATCTCCTCTCTGTGTCTGTTTTCTTTTACTTAAAATGAGAATATGGGACTCTATGACCTCTAGATTCTCTCTTGCTTCATAATAGGGATTTTCAACTTTTTTTTTGTATGTAAGGGACCCCTCCTGCAGTTTGATGAAGCCTATGGACCCTTATAACATTTTAAAATGCATAAAATACATAGGATTACTAGAAAGCTAAATATATTGAAATGAAGTTGTAATTTCTTGACATCCAGGTTCATGGACCTCCTGAAATCTGTCTATGAGCCTCAAGTGAAGGACCTCTGTTCTAGAAGATTCAACTTATAAATGACCTTTCAGGCCCCCTTCCAGTTCCGAGACTGAGTTCTGAAGGGAAGGGTGCCTTGCCCCAGACAACCACCAGGTGGCACTGCGGAACAGGAAATGAACAGCAATTTAGTGGGGAATCTTCCAGAAAACAAGAAAGTCTATGGGTGTTTTGGATATAGTGGATAGTCTTTTAGAATATACGTTCGTTGTCCAAGGGAGGGCACAAGGACAGCATTAGATACCCAGTAACTAGGAAAGGTGCTGTAGCAAGCCCACCAGTGAGCCCTTATTGAGTGCCTCGGTTTTGATGGGCTGGAGAAAGGACACTGGGCTTTGGGTCTCAGCTCGGATGCATAGCTCAGGACCTGGGCAGACCTGACCTCTGTATCAGGAAGGAATTTTCATACCTGGAGTTACTACACCAGGGAAATCATGAGATGGATACAAATAAAACAAACACCCAGCATTGTGCTCAGTATCCTGGACACAACCCTGGTTAATGGAAGTTTGTGAGTTCTGAGTTTTACACCCAATTCTGCTTTTGTGACCTTAGACAGGTCACTTCTCACTGGGCTGCAGTTTACTCTTCAGCAAAATACTTTTGTTGGACTAGATGATCTCCAAGGTCTTTCCAGCCCTAAAACTCTCTTTAAAAAGATTCTAACATTGTATGTTTCAACCTATCTATGCCTGGTCATGGCTGCTCATCCATACACTCCCATAAGCTTATCCTGTGTCTCTAGGTAAGAGTAACTTTTTTTATTTTTTATTTTTTTTGGTTGGGTCCAGGTGCTTCATTTTGCCCACATGACAGGTATGGATAGATTAGGTAAAGCTTGGGTTGTTAATAATAATACCAATAATACTTCAATGAAACCTTCATTTCATTGATGTGGGTACTTCCTCCAGTGGTGCAGACTGAAACTTAACTATGCCTTCTCATGTTCTATGACTCCTGTATATATTCTGCCATAAATCCTCCATAGGGGGTCCACCCAATGTGCTGGAAGCTTTTCTCCAAGTCTTTTAACATTTCACGTATATGGCCACAAAATTCAGGCTATCCAGAGGTCATCTTTAGCTCTTGATACTTGACTGGCCCCTCTCCTTTTCCAATCACGTATCTCTTAGGTGATGTTTTTCATGCCTTCTTATTGTACCAAGTCATAGGCTACTTAGGCCCATAGTCTGTTTCTTCATTGTTCTTTGAGTCATTCACAAAGAATTCCAATTCTTTGTCGATTGTAGTATTCCATGATTCACAGCCATGAGAAGAATATTGGTGTGGGGAAAAAAAGAGAAAGGTTTTTGTTTCGGGGAGTAGCTTGGAATTGTTGAAAGTGTTGCACAATTCCCCAAATTCTATGCAATTCACTCTCTTCCTCCTCTCCAGTTTTGGGTCTGGATCATTGTCTATCTATAGTGCTGAACCAAGAGGTATATTTTACTTTTGCCTGTATTTGATTCCACAATACTGAGCACAGTACTTGACACATAGGGTTTACTAAGTTTATTAAGAGGCAAGACTTGAACCCAGCTCTTGCTGATTTCCAGGACGATCCATCAACCGTTGCATTGTGCTGGGCAGAAATTCCCAGAGCAATTCTTCATCTTGGAGGAGACCCTTTAAGGGGTCTTTAAGGCTACCTTTTACTTTACCACATCAAAGACTTAAATTAAAAAAAAAAAGGGGATTCACAAACAATGAACACAGCAGGATCTTCAATTCTCTGTACCTCTGGATCTATTATATTCATATGAAAATATAGTCTGCTCTAGTATATTGTTTGAGAAAGTCTGCATACTCTTCCTTATGTTCCATATTCTTTCTAGCTTCTGTAGAGATGAAAGAGGTGGTATTTATTGGTGTCCTCTTGATTGCCTGCTTTTTAGAGTGATATTAGTCATGATTTTTTTCTAATCATTTGATATACATACCCTCTTGCAAGGCAACAAAGACTTATTAAAAATGTACTATGTTGGGGCGGCTAGGTGGCTCAGTGAGTAAGAGCGCCGGTCTCGGAGTTGGGATGACCTGGGATCAAAACCGGCCTCAGAAAATGAGAACCCACACATAAATCATGACTAGCCATGTAACCTTGAGCAAGTTACTTAACCCCAATTGCTTTAAAAAAAAAATGTACTATGTGCCAAGCACATGCTCAGTATGGGGGAGACACAACAGTCTCAGCTCTCAGGGGGCTTTCATTTTAATGGAGGAAGACTATACAATGAAGGGAGCCAAAGGGGTGGGGAGAAAGTTAGCAGAGCAAGGGCATGGTGCCAAAGGCCAGAAAGTCAGAAGCAGAGCTAGGAGGGGGCAGGAAGGTGTTCTGGGTTCCTCCCCCAAATAGAAGACCCAAGAGAGACTTGACAAGGGGTAAAGAGGGCTGGGTTGGTGAGGGAAGTCCTAGGGTGAGCAGACTCCAGGCCCCAAGGGAAATGTCAGGGTGAGACAGCAGCTGAGGAAGGTTGGCAAAGTCCAGAAAGTCAAAAGCAGAGCCAGGAGGGGGGATGAAGGTCAGATATCATGAGTGCGAATACCACAACTGTCTCATAACAAACGGTATCACCTCCAGAATGGATTTCCTCTGTGCATACTTGATCTGGTCCAGCTGCTTCACACATATCCATCTTCTTTAGCACCATTTCCACTTCCTCATATAGCATATTATCAGTGGCATATTTGAATCTAAACATGGGGGTTCCACTATCCCTAATGAAGAAAATAGTTTGTTATAGACACACCAACAGATCTGTTCCATTTTCATCTGATTTTCATTCTCCTTTGACTTTGATCTTGAAATCCTCTTGGGATGACCTGACTTTACTGTATCTCATACTAGACTTTTCTGCAAACTCATTTTTCCTTCCACTGATTCTCCTTGTTTTATGAGGTGATACTGCTCACCTATAATTCTTTCCTGTAAAGGCTCAAAATTTTTTAAAAATTAAACTTTTAGGGTTTTTTTTATCATCACAAATATTTTCTGAAATCTCTCCCCTCCCCATTTGAACCCTCTTTTGCAACAAAAAAGTAAAGAACCCCCTTCCAAATAATAACAACATTTAGCTTCTGTAGTCCATCACCCCTCTATTAAGAAAAGGAAGATTAGTTTTATTTCCAGAACCAAGACAAGTCAGTGCCTTATAGTGTTTTGTTTTCTTCCATTTTCATTATTGGAATCATTGGGTATATTGTTCTCTTGATTCTATTTTCTTTCTACAAGTCTTCTCTGTTCATGGTTTCTTATAGCTCAGTGATATTCCATTACATTCATATACCACTATTTGTTTATCCATTCCCCAGAATATGGGCACCCATTTTCTTTCCAGGTTTTTTTTGGGGGGGATCTATTACAGAAGTGCTAGTATGACTATTTGTCCTTTATGGGGCTTCCTCTTTGTCTTTGATCTCTTTGAGGGTACATGTGCATTAGTGGGATGTCTGTACCCAAGGGTATGAACTGTTTGGCAACTTTTCTTGAGTAATTCTAAATGGTTTTCCAGAATGTTCCGAATAGCTCTACTGGACATGCTTTAGTGTGCTTTATTATGGACAATCTCTGATGTTTAGAAAGCACTCCCTCCTTATTTCCGCTTCTTGGTATCCCTCAATTCCTTCAAAGCACAACATAGTTACCAGCTCTTTATAGGAAGCCTTTCTGAAACTTCCCAGTTGTGAGTACTTTCTTGAGAAATTACTTTGTAATACCTTGTTTATATTTTGTCTTGGCTTATCTGTATACCTGATGCATCCCCTCAGTAGAGTGTGAGCTCTCTGAGGACAGGAAATGCTTGGTTTTTGTTTCTATATCACTAGAACCTAGCAGAGTGCTTGGCACATAGTAGGAGGTATAGAAGGGGAAGGAAATGAGCATGGCTATAGTGCCTACTATGTGCTAGGCACTAGGCTAAGCAACTTTTCAAATATCTCGTTTGATCCTCACAACAATCCTGCAAAGTAGGTGCTGCTAGTTTCCTTATTTTACATTTGAGGAAACTGAGGCAAATGGATGTTAAATGACTTGCCCAGGGTCACAAAGCTAATAAAGGTCTGAGTCTGGATTTGAACTGAGGTCTTCCTGTCTTCAGGTCCAGTGCTTTATCTACTGTGCAACCAGGTGCAGCATAGTAGGAATGTAAGTGTTTGTTGAATTGTCGGTCTACTTACAGCCCCTTCAGATTTCTGTCTTTTGTCTGCTCAGTAAATGGCAGTGTCTTTCTGTTGCCTCCAGGAGCATATACTAAATGTTCTGTTTGTCATTCAAAATCTTTCATGACCTAGCCCTCTTCTACCTTTCCAATCTTTTTACACCTTACTCCCTATGGCTTTTTGACCCAGTAACACTGACCTCCTTGCTGTCCCATAGTGAAGATATTATCATCTGTCATCTCTAGGAATTTCTCTGACTTTCCCCTATGCCTGGGACATTATCCCTTCTCTGCTCTACCTACTGACCTCCCTGGTTTCCTCTAAGTCTACAGGAAGGCTTCCCTAACCCCTCTTAATTTTAGCATCTTCCCTCTATTATTTCCTATTCATCTTGTATATTTAGTTTGCTCTGTATATATTTGTCTGCATGTTGTCTCCCCTATGAGATTGCAAGCTCCTTGAGGGCAGGGACTGTCTTTTGCCTCTTTTTGAATCCCTAACACTCAGGAAAGTGGCTGGCACACAGTAGGTACTTAATGTTTATAGATTATTGATTGACTTGTCAATTTGGTGGATGTGAGGTAAACCTCAGGGTTGTTTTAATATGTGCCTGGGAGCAGTCTTTCAAATGATTTTTTTAATGGTTTACAAATATTTTTGAAAACTCTTCTTATCCTTGACCACTTATCTGTTGAGAAATATCTTACCTCTATCTTACACATTTGTCTCAACTTCCATCAGCGTTTCTTCTGAGATACTGGAGCTCTGTCCCTCCTCAGCAGTTTGTTTTCTTGTTCTAGTTACATCTCGAAACCAAGTTTATATGATTGAAATGATCTTTTTGATCTTTGGAGAGCTCTATGACATTTTGCAACTGTGCTGATATTCTAAATAGGCGTTACCCTTGGCGGAAATATTTGTTGGCTAAGACAGTTTCTTGGCTATTTTTGGTCTGCTTGTAGTCATTGCTTTATATACAAGGTAGATGGTCCAGTGTAAAGAATACTGGAGTCAGAAGAACTGGGTTCGAGACCTGACTATGATGTTTGTCACCTGTGCCATTTTGGGCAGGTAACTTGGTCTCCTTGGACCTCAGTTTCTTCATCTATTAAAAAAAAATGAGAGGATTGGACTAGTTGGCTTCTGAGGTCCCTTCCAGCTCTTGGTCTGTGATCCTATGAACTATGTCTGTATAGGATAAATTTCCATAGGTAATGGGGATAATGCATGTCTATGTCATTTCCTTTATCAATTTCTCATTTTTTTTTTTGTGCCAGTGGCTCGTTTAACTAGTTTAAATGGGAGTTGTTGTGATTGCACTCAATATCTTCTAGTCTTTATCCTTTCTTCTAATTTGGTGTTGATTTCCATCTTTGCTCTAGTGAGATAGGCTGCTGATTTGGAAATGTTAACACTGTTAACTAGTTGTTTTTTCTCTGTAAAGATACAGAGTTAGTGTGAGAGGCAGTATCATTCAGTGGCTAGTGAACCTGCCTTGGATTCAGGAAAAGCTGGGTTCAAGTCCAGCCTCTAATATATACTATCTGTGTGATCCTGGGTAAATCACTTAAATCTCTCAGTGCCCTAGGCAATTCTCTAAGACTAGAAGTGGCATTTGCTTATCTTTATTGAGAGAGGAGATTTCCCTACTGTGAGTTCTCCAGAATAAAAAAATAATATAGGGGGTGGCTAGGCATTGGAGTCAGGAAGACCTGAGTTCAAATCTGACCTCAGATACTTAACACTTACTAGCCATGTGACCTTGGGCAAGTCACTTAATCCCAATTGCCCTGACCTCCTCCTCCAAAAAGAAAAAAAAAGTTTCTTATGATGTGTTTGGTGTTTATCATATTCAGCACCTTCTATCTTCTTGAAAAATATATTCTTTTTTTTTCTTTTTTTTAAAGCAATTGGGGTTAAGTAACTTGCTCAAGGTTACACGGCTAGTCATTATTTATGTGTGGGTGCTCATTTTCCGAGGCCGGATTTGATCTCAGGTCATCCCAACTCCGAGGCCGGCGCTCTTACTCACTGCACCACCTAGCCACCCCTTTAGGGCAATTGGGGTTAAGTAACTTGCCCAAGGTCACACGGCTAGGTTTTTGTTTGTGTGGGTTAAGTGTCTGAGGCCAGATCCGAACTCAGGTCCTTCTGACTCCGGGGCCGGCGCTCTATTCACTGCGCCACCTAGCCGCCCGAAGAATATATTCTTAACATACAGATGTGAGGCTTCCGTGTAGTCTAGAAGCCTTTGGCCTCAGTTATTTTTAAGGTATGAATCACAGTTTTCACCTTCTGCTCCCCCCCCATATCCATCTTTGCATTAAGGTCACTGAGTATTAAGGTCACTGTGTTGACTTAATTTAGAGGATCTTGTCAAGTTCCTCATAAAATTTCTCTGCCTCTTCATCTTCTGCAACAGATGTTGGTACATAAGCTACAATTATCTTCATGGTGGTCTGTCTTTTTGCTTATGCTCATCTAAGCATTGGAAGGCAAGATGACTAATTGTCCCATGAAGTGATGTTTCTTGTTGCCTTTGGGCACACAATGGAACCACCCCTGCCAAGTCTTTTATTTGTCTCTCCAAGGAGAACCTAGGAGCCAGTCTTCCATTTAACTACAACTTTGTTTTGTCTTCTGGTTTCATTTATAGTAAGAATTGTCAAGATTGATAAGACCCCATCCTCTGCTATATTTGCGGTCACTGGATCACATTTAGAGAAATAATAGTTAAATTAATGTTTATGGGTAGTGTAATACCTGTCATCTGTATCACCTTCTGTTTCCTTTTATGTTTCGTTGCCGCTCTAGAGATCCAAGGGAGGGATGGCATTTAAAAGTTTTTTTTATTTCCTGGATTGTCACAGTCAACCATCATAGTGTTATGTAATAATAATTAAGAACAACCAGAATTTATATATAGTGTCTTAGACATATTATCCAATTTTATCTTTGCAACAACCTTGTGAAGTAGTTGCTATAATTATTTACATATACAGTTGTGGAAACTGAGCTAAATAGAGGTTAAGTGACTTGCTCAGAGTCACACAGCTAGTAAGTATTTGAGGTCAGACTTAAACTCAAATCTTCCTGACTTCAGGTCCAGCACTCTATCCAACATATCACCTAACTGCCTCTTACTGTGTAGAGGATAGAGTGCTAAGCTTGGTGTTAGGAACAGTTGGATTCATATTCTACATCCCCCCCCTTTTTTGTGTGCTTTTTGGAGGGGGGAAGGCAGGGTAATTGGGGTTAAGTGACTTGCCCAAGGTCACACAGCTAGTAAGTGTTAAGTGTCTGAGGCTGGATTTGAACTCAGGTCCTCCTGACTCTAGGGGTGGTGCTCTATTCACTGTGCCACCTAGCTGCCCCTACATCTTTCACTTTCCAGCTGTGTTTGGTGGGTGAGAACCTCAGTGAGCTGTAGATAACTCCCTAGGATTTTTCTACTAAGTCACAATATCACAGCTCTAGAGCTGGAAAGGAACTTAGAAGTCACCTAGTCCTTTTTACAGATGTGGAAACTGATGGTCTGGAAGCATAACAACTTTCCCAAGATCATATAGCTAAGTGTCAGAGGTGCAATTCAAACCCAAGGCCTTTGAATTGGATCGCAAAGCCGGTTCTCTTTGCCCTCTGCACTCCCTCAGGGTTAGAACTCAACCTATTTGTTGGAAAGCAGTCTTCACCCCTACCTGTGGCCAAAGAATTCACCCCTCAATGGCTATTATACTGGCGCTGAGTCCTTCTGCTATTTAGCTCAACTTGTCCCAGGAAAGCAAACATCGCCCATCCCTGGGACTGTCCTGGCAGCCTTCCTCTCTTGCTAGGCCCTGTGGGAGCTTTTGCTCTGCTGTGGAGCTTTCCTTGGAGAACCAGCATTGCTTCCATCTCAGGATTAGAGAAGGGTTTTTAGGAGAACAACAACCACCACTACTAAGCTTACTAATGACTGAAAACAACAGCAAACTGACATTTGGGTGGAGCTTTTAACTTCTCAAAGTACCATCATATTTTAATTTCATTTGAATCTCATAACCACCTGTGGACAATTACTATCTCCATTTTGTAGCTATGGGAAATAAGGAGCAAAGAGGGGAGGAGATTTGCTTAAGGGTCACCTCAATAATTAGAGCCTGATGCACCTACCAGTGGACTTTCCTAGAGCCCACAACGTAAGGAATATACCAAGCCCTAGCCATGCCCTCATTTCCACTACTGCTATTAGCATCCCAGGTCAAGTCCCATGACTGTAGTCTGGAATATGGTCAATGAGTCCTAATGGTCTGTCTGTCTTCAGTCTCTTCTTCTTTCTTATAACACTTGTGCTCTAGGCAGATTAATCCAGCAGTTATGTGGGAAAGAGAAACTAGCAGCAGGGAAACCCAGGAGGAAGTTATTATAATAGCTCAAGCAAGAGAGCACGAGGGCTTGGACCAGGGTGATTGTGGTGTGAATTGTTGGTGCCTCACCCAGAAAGCCTTTCCTGATTCCCCCTCAGTAGTGACCTCCTACATTGGACTTTCATTAGAAAGGGCCTTTTCTTTGTACTTCTTCATATGAGGGATGCTTGTGAATTATTATTACCTGGCTTGGTTTCTTATTACCCTACTTGTCTGTTAGCTTAAGAAGGTCAGGGATTGTGTCTTATTTAAACTCTATCTCTACCCCAGTCCTTGACACAATTCTATACACACAGATGGCACTTGATAAGCACCCCTTAAGTTAAGGCCAAGGGTGGGGGCCTACCCATTTTAGGGTACAGGTAAAGAGAGTGATTAGCTCCCCAAAGGACTGCAGATCTGTTCTTGGTCCACTGGGGTTGAGGTGGGGAGGAGAGAACAAATTGTGCCTTCTGGCTCAAGAATATAGTAATTCTAATGGAAGCCTAGGAATTGAAGGTACCAGGATGTCTACTGTGACTTAGCTCCTGGGAGCTCACTGTACTAGACTATCTACCTCTCTTAGGTCACCAAAGTTGCTTTAATATAATCGAATCACAGGATTTTAGAGCTGGAATATAACTTAGAGATCCTTAAGTCCGACCCTCATTTTTCAGAAGAAGTGACTTGCCCGAGGCTACAATTAGTAAGTGACAGAGCCAAGGTTCAAACCCTGATGTCTTGACCCCAGATCCTCTGCTCTTTTCACTAGATCTTGCTTCCCAACTGGTTTTTAGTGTCACAGGTCTGAGACCAGGATGTGAGGAGGGTATACGGGGCTGTTACTGGGTGGAGGCCTTAAAGTGAAAGGGAGATGAACTGGAATAAGGGATGGATGGAGTCAGAGCCTAGTGTGTCCGTGGGGAGGGATGCGTCAGCAGGTTGCTCCCAGCTCCTTGCACACCCAGTGGGTGGAGACAGTGGATGCCAAGGCTTGTCTCATCTTGTATTGTTCTCCTAGGCTTGCATTTGGGAGGCAAGGAAAGCTTGGAGTGAGGGCAACCTGGCCTCTAGGGAGAAGGTGGGGCCTCTGAGTGAGAAAGTCACCTACCAAACCCTGTCCCAAAGGCCCCTTGTCCCTTCCTTCTTCAATCTCTTTTTTCCCCTCCACCTATTTTTAATCCTTCTCTGCCCTATTTTCTCCATGCTGGCTCTGTCCTTTTCTTTTTTCCTCTCTTACCTCTGTCTTTTTGCTTTCTTCTTCTACTTTGCCTGAATCTTAAAATCCACATCTTCCTCAGACTTTCATTTAGAGTAGTTTTTCTCAAAATTAGTTTTTTTTGGTCTCAGGATCCCTTTACACTCTTAAAAATTATTGAGGATCCCCCAAAGAACTTTTGTTTCCATGGGTTATATCTATGATATTTTCCATAGTAGAAATTAAAACATGTCATGAAGACAATTTTGACCTTGTGGACCCCTTGGAAGGGTACACTTTAGGAACTGCTGACATAGAGTAATTTCTGTTCTAACACAGAGCTAGACTATCAGAGCATAAAGGGATATGAGAGGTCATCCAACTCACCCCCCATTTTACTGAGGAAGAAATTGAAGCTCAGATAAATTAAATGCCCTGCTCAACTTCATACGGCTAGTATGGAACAAAGCCAACATTCCAAACCAGCTCCTCTGACTCCAAATGCAATGCTCCCATCTCTCCTTTTCTGTGGCCCATGTCCCTGCCTTCCTCCTCCAGCACAGAGATAATTGAGAATAGACAATATCTCTATTGGGCAGCATGCAGCAACTGCCCCTTCTCTCTGTCCAGTTCTTCTTTCTCATCTGAGCAAGCACTGCCTCATCAACAAGGCTGCTAGGGAAGTAAAGTGTGTGACCTGGACTCAGATATCACAATTTTCACATCAGCCTCGTTTTCAAAGCTGCTGAGTCTATTATTAGCTCTCCCTTTGCCCTCTTCCTGTGACTTAGAGATACTTGCCTCCAGGGCTGATGGCTGCTGAACAGCCAATGTTTGGCCTGACTTCTGAGGAGGGAGAGTGGTGTTCTGGCTCACTGACAGGTGGGAGGGATTGGGGAGAAAGCTAAAGGTGTGCTAAGGCCTTGAGTGGAAGACAAGAGCAGGTCACATGACACTTGGAAAGCTCAACAGTCATTTTAGTGATCTCAAAAGGTGCTTTGCCTCAAAAGTCATCAAAATTGGGGGTGACCCAAAAATAATGGAAATATACCTGGTCAGGTTAAGTAGGCTGCACAATTTTACCAATAATGATGAGGGGAAATAAAAAATAATATGAAAAACATTGCCATAGGAAAAATATCAGCTTTGAATGAAGGGAAGCTAGTTTTTTTCTTAAAGTCATTGAAATTATCCTTGAGATTTATTTGGTTCAGGGTGCTAATGTTTGAGCTGTTGATATAGATTCCTGGTGTGGCTGAAGTATTAAAAAAAGCCATCACTGGAATGCCTCCTTCATGCTTCTAACCACTAGACCAACCTGGCCAAGAAAGAGGCAGGAAAGCTACGTCCAACTGAATGAATGCTGTATCCTTGTTGAGTATCCTTTTGCTATAGCTAAGTAAACTTCCTTTTGTTAACTATGAGTGTCTTATTTCATTTGAATCTTGAATCCAAATGACCAGATTGGCCAGAGTCAGCCTAGTCTACTTTAGACATCATCAAAGATATATATGGTTGGAAAAGATGGTGTGTCAGTTATAAAGGGACAGAAGATGGACAGCCCAAGTCCCTGCACTTGATATCTGTATCTATCACACATATATGTGTGTGTTACATTAAACACACACATACACATGGAAGCTCTCTAATTCATTGAATGGTTCCATTTTGAAGAATTTGTGGTAGCACATGGAAGAGATCACATGGGAGGAAAAGGCATAAACTGGTAGATTAGAATGAAGGACCAGTGTGGTACCCTGGTGCCACACTAGAAAAAGTGTGAAGGAGATACCAATGTGGTACATTGGAGGAAGAACTGGATTTAGAATGAGAAATTCCAGCTTTACCACACACCTGTGTGACCTTGGGCAAGTCACTTAGCCTTTTAGAGACTCAATGACTCATTTGTAAAATAAGGGAGGGGGTACAGGTGGTCTCTATGATCTCTTCCAGTTCTAAGTCTCTAATAATAGATGCATTAAAGAACTGGAAATCCAAATCCTTTTTCACACCCAAAGATCTTGAAACATTTGGCCAAAGACATCTTTTTGTTTCCTAAATACATTGACTAAGAGACAGAAACATGAAGAAGAGAAGCAATATTCTGGGGTGTCAGAGGTAGGGTTGAATTTGGGAGATAGGAGTTCTAGTTGAGGTCTAATCACAATGTTATACTCCCTTACTGGATAAGAAATCACTCTAATGATATTATTATTATTATTATTATTTAAATTATCATTAATAATGATATTATTAATTAGGGACATTAAAAAAGGTAAAGCTGGATTGAAATGTTCAAGTGTGGCTGCTGTTAGCTGGTTTCACTATTGGCTTGCTATTCTTTCTCACGTCAATAATGAAAGGCAATTCCTGAAGTCTCTTCTATGTGCTTCCCATGAAAGTTGGTTTGGCAGTATGGGTCTAACTTTCCACCCAAGTGGAATAGGAGTAGTCTTTGGGCGTAGCTGACCAGTGGTCAAACCTACTTTTGGGCATCCAATCTTCATCTTCCTAAATACCTCTTTGCCATCTATTTGCTATCTTTGTCATCCTATGCCAGCCTCTTCCCCTCCCCTTCCCTTCTTCCTTTCCTTTTTCCTTCCCTTCTTTCTTCTCTTTTCCTTTCCCTTACTTTCCATCCTGCAAAAATCTTTATATCAAAGATTTACAGATTTATCCTTGCATGCTGAAGATTTATAGAAATTAACACAACTATATAAGATCAAGAATCTTCCAATGAACAAATGGTCAAAGGTTTTGGACAAATAGTTCTTAAAAGCTCCACATCGCTAATAAGAGAAAGGAGAATCAAAACAACTCAGAGGTTTCATCTAACACCCAGCAAACTGACAAAGATGATAAAAGGTGGAAATACTATAGTGTTAGAAGGACTTCAGGAAGAGAGGCGCACTAATATATTCTTTCAGGAGTTTAAATTCCAACCATTTGAGAAAACATTTTGAAATTATGCTTTTTCAAAAGTGATTAAAGTGTTCATATCTTTGAATGAGAGATCCCACTGCTATGGATATGCCCCCAAAGAGGTTAAAGGCAGAAATAAAGGTCCCCAATACACCATCAAATCCATAGTGACATTTTCTTAGTAGCAAAAATTGGACATGAGTAGATATCTTTCAATTGAGGAATGGTTAAACAAATTGTGGCACATGAATGTAATAAAATATTACAGTGCCAGAAGAAATAACTAATATGGAGAATTCAGAGAAACAAGAGGAGGCATATATGAGCTGATTCAAGCTAATCTTGACCTTGGATAAGAGTTGAGAAAATGGCAGAGAACTATGAGTGTAGAATATTATATATATTGTCAGACATGGACGATGTGTTGGTTAGTTTTGCTGAACTGTTTCTTTCTCTTTTGTAATTTTTTAAAAAGCATGACTCACAGAGGAAAGGAGGGATGAGAAGAGGAGAGGGATATATTTGTAAATGAATATAATATCCTTAGTAAAAATAGAATACTTAGAAAAAGAAATAATCCCTGTTCTTATGGATCTTGTCAGATGAGATAAAAGCACAGATAATTATGTTACACTCTTATTTGATAAGTGTATCAGAGAGACAGAAATCAAAGTGCTATGTGGGTGTACTACTAGTTTCAGTATACCCTCCCACTAGGATTATGGATATTGATACTGTATCATTAATATAAATGATGGGGAATGATAGCTTAACAGTCAGTCTTGAGTATTAACTGTTATGACTGTAGAGAGGTTGTCTGAGGTTAGTCCCTCAACTTACCCATTTCCCATGACCTACTCCACACTCAGCTATACATAGAGATGGTCATATTCTTGATCTTTCCATCACCTACAAATATTCCATATCTATGATCATGAACTCCCAAATTCCTTTATGTGATCATAATTTCCCATCATTCCACTTTACCCTCTGCTCTACAACTCTTAACTCTGCTCTTTGTGCTTATCATGACCTCCAAATCCTCTACTCTTCAGATCCTTCCCAGGCCATCACCACCATCACCATCATCAATTGGCTCTTACCTTTCTCATCTTGATCTCTTAATGAACCAGTTCAACTCTTCACTATCTTCTTCTCTTAAATCCCCTTGTCCTATCAAAGACCAAGCCCCAAATTTGTATCACTCCCACTGTTTGCCTCCTTCACTCCTATTCAATTGCTGAATAAAGTTAGAGGAAATAATGAAATCATGATGATTAGATCCACTATAAACTTATGTTACACAATCTCAACTGGGACCTCACCTCAGCAAGGCAATCATTTGATACTTTCTTAATTGATTGACTATCCCACCCATCTCAGTGGCTTTTCCAAATCTTAGCATCTTTCCTCAAACCTCCCCATAGCTCCACTCATCCCTTCTTGGCTGAGAATTTTGATTATTTCACTGAAAACACTGAGAGCTTTCTCTTCTCCTTTCCTCATCTTACATTACAAAGATACTTTCCCCTACTATTTCCTCTTCCACTCCTGTTTCACACAAAGAGATGGGCTTTTTTTCCCCAAGACAAACCCCTCTATATGCACATAGTCCTTCTATTATCTCCCACTCTCTCATTAATCTTCCACCTTCCTTTGTCTAGGGGGCTTCTTTGCTACCTACATGTCTGTGTTTCCCTCTCAAAAAGCCCTCACTTGATCCGCCCATCCATCCCCACTAGCTACCATCTTGTTTGTCTCCTTTTCATGGCTCAATTCCTTGAGGAGGCCATTTATGATCAAAGCCTCCACAACCTTTCTTCTTACTTTCTTCTTAACTCTGCAGTCTGGCTTCTGACTTCATCATTCAACTGAAACTGCTCTCTCCTAAGTTAGAAATGATTTCTTCATTGCAAGATCTCATGGCTTTTTCTCAACCCTCATCCTTCACCCCTCTACAGCCTTTGATGCTGTCAGTCATCCTCTTCTTGAGATTCCCTTCTCTCTTGCCCTTTGTGACCCTGCTCTCTCCTGTTTCTCCTCCTACTTGTCTGACTACTCCTTAGTTTCCCTTGCTGGAACTTCTTCCAGGCCACACCCCCTAACAGTTGCTCCAAGGCTCCGTCCTGGACTCTCTTTTCTTCTCCCTCTCCTGTTTCACTTGGTGATCTCATCAGCCCCCACAGATTTAATTATCATTTATATGCTTATGATTCTCAGGTCTATTTGTCCAACCCTAAACTCTCTCCTGACTTCTAGTCTAATATTTCCAACTACCCAGTGGACATCTCAAACTGTATGTTTTATAGACATCTGAAACTCAACAAGTCTGGAACTGAACTCATTTTCTTTCCCTCCAAACTATCCTATCCTAGTAACTTCTCTATTATTGTTAAGAGAATCCCAATATTCCACACCACTCAGGCTGACAGCCTCCTAGGACTCCTCATTCTTTTTTTTTTTCTTGACTTGCCCAAGGTCACATAGCTAGTAAGTGTTAAGTGTCTGAGGCTGGATTTGAACTTAGGTTCTCCTGATTCCAGGGCTGTTGCTCTATTCACTTGCCACCTAGCTGTCCCAAGGGCTTCTCATTCTTTCTCATCCACCATAATCTGTTGCCGAGTCCTGTTTAGTCTACATTTGCAACATTTCTTGTATATGCCCTCATTTCTTCTCTGACAGCGTCACTACCCTGATGCAGGCCCTTGACACCTCACCCCTGGACTCAGGGTATGTTAGAAGCCTGCTGATTGATTTCTCTGCCTCAATTCCTGCTGCATTACAGTCCGTGCTTCACTTAGCTATCAAACTGATCTTCCTAAAGAACAAGTCTGACCATGGCACTCCCCTATTTAATAAACTCCAACGGCTCCTATTACCTCTAAGATCAAATAAAAAAAATCTGCTGGCATTCAAAGCCCTTCCTATGCTGGACTCTTCTTACCTTTCTAGTATTTTTATACTTTACTTCCTACACATAGCAATCAGTCAACATTTATTAAGTGCCTACTACATGCCAGATCCTGTGCTAAGTACTGGGGATGCAAAAAGAGATGAAAGACAGTTCCTGCCCTCTTAAAAGTGTTTATTTAAGCCTTGGAGATTAGGGCTTTCAGTAGAGACATGAATGAAAGCTTATGGTAAAAGACATTTCTCCAGTTTATCCAATACATATGTTAATAAATTAGGGAAAAGTCTCCTAGCAAATGAACTAATTAATGAGATGTTACAATTTTAGCAATTAATGAAGAAATATCAGAATATACCCCTTGATGGCCTTAGTACCCAAGTGGAGGATAAGCAATAAGGAAAACTGAAAAAGAAAAATGAGGCAGCTGTAGATAGAGATAATTACCCCACAAAGGTCACAAATGAGGGTTCCATAAACCCTACTACAAAGGAATTTCCAGGGCAGATAATTACCAACTTGTAAAATATTCATTATGAGCCTGGAACTGTACTAGTTCACTAGAAGTGAAAAAGTCCTTGCCCTTTAGGAGCTCATCTTCTTTAGCTGGGGGGAGGGGAGGGAGATATTCACAGATAAGTAAATTAAAGAATGGAAGAGGAGTGCTCTAACTTTTGGGAGGATATGAAGAAGTATGTAGGAGATGGCATTTGCATGAGCTTTTAAGGAATCTCGTGATTCTACAAAGTGGATGGAAGGAAGGAGCGTGTTGTAGGCATGGGGTTACCCAACTTGTGCAAAGGCAAGGAGATCGGCGATGAAATGGAATCTTGCTCAATCAATATGATATGGTGGAAAATATTGGATTTATATTGGAATTATAATCCATTGGATATATATTTATTTTATTTTACTTTTTGGAGAGCAATTGGGGTTAAGTGACTTGCCCAAAGTCACATGGCTAGTAAGTGTATCAAGTGTCTGAGGCTGGATTTGAACTCAGGTCCTCCTGACTCCAGGGCTGGTACTCTATTCACTGCACCACCCAGCTGCCCCCATTGGATATATTTATTAATATTTATAATTAGAAGACCTGGGTTTGTATCCCGGTTTCCTTTGCTTACCACTTATGTGACTTTGGTCCCCTAAGTGGACCTTGATTTTTTCTCCCCTTCAAATCTAAAATGAGGGGTTTGGAATAAAAGATCTCTATGGTCCTTCTCAGCTCTGGATTCTGATACTTTTAAAAGTGACAGAACTGGGATTCGAATCCACCACAGGGAGGTTGTATTTAAACGTGTTTTTCTTGGTTCTCTTTGTAGTCTGGTTAGGACAGGGCTTTTGTCTATTAGACCGAGCACCCTATCAGCTGCTTATTCTTGTTCCCATCTCTCTGGGGATGACCCTGAGAGATTTGTCCTGTGAGAAAGGCTAGTTATAGACCAAGTCACAGGATATTAATCACTTGTACATTGGGCATGTTCTGTCAGTTTGTGCAGCCATCCCCACCACCATCTCCTTTTGTTTTTCCTCAGAGGAAACGTGGCCTGGTGGAAAGAGCAGTTCTTATGAAAAATCTGGAGGAAAGAACCCTAGGGATGATTTACAGAAGATTCTAGTTCAGGCTTAGGCTGGACCAGATAGATAGCCTGTAAGTGTTTTTTTAATTCTGACATTCTTTTTTTTTCCTTTTTGGAGAGGGGAAGGCAGGGCAGTTGGGGTTAAGTGGCTTGCCCAAGGTCACAAGGCTAATAAGTGTCAAGTGTCTGAGGCCAGATTCAAACTCAGGTCCTCCTGACTCCAGGGCTGGTGCTCTATTCACTGTACTACCTAGCTGCCCTGTAATTCTGACATTCTAAGCACTGAGCCGAGAATCAGGAGACTTAGTTTTGAGTCCTGTCCTTGCCATTGATTAGTTTAGTGATATAATACAAATCACATCCTCTTTCTGATCCTGTTTTCTCATGTGTGAAATGGGAGAAGGGGATAATATCTGGACTGACCTCTAATCTCCCATCTCCAACTGCCTGTTTGAGATTTTGAATTGGTCATCCAGTAGACATCTTAAACTCAACAGGTCCAAAATGAAACTCATTACCTTTCTCCCTTTCTTATCTGCCCTGTTGCTGTAGGAGACAACATCATTCTCCTAGCCCCTCAGACTCATAATGACTCCTCGATATCTCTCATGCCCCATATACAATCTGTGGGCAAGGCCTGTTGATTTCACCTTCGCAGTATCTCTTGAATATACCCCCTTTTCCCTTGGACAATGGCACAGCTTTGCTCAGGTCCTTGTCACAACACCTGGACTATTGCAATAGCCTGTGGTGGGCCTGGCAGGGACTGCTTTTTGTCTCTTAGCCCTTAGAGACTTAGCCTAGTATCTGGCATTAGTAGACACTTGATAAATGTTGATTTATGGTTAATATTTTTCACAGAACTTTAGTGGGGAAAGCACTTTGTAAGCCTTGAAGTGGTTAGAATTGTGAACTACTAGTGATATTGAGATCTAAAATCCTTTCCAGCCCTGAAGGTCTCTGACTCTCTGTGATTATAGATAGCCTACTTCAGTAATTAGATTATAAGTTCCTTGAGGACAGAGGCTGTATCATACTTCTTGTATCCCCCACAATTCCTTGGACACAGTAAACATTTCATAAATACTTGTTGACTTATTGATTTTGTTGTTGGGGAATTGCTCAAAGGCTTAGAAAATCATCCTGGAGCCAGCAACCTCCGTTTGGATTCTCCCTTTGTTTGTTCCAAAAGGCTCCATGACATTTCCCTAGCTAGTTCCACTGCCTTCAGCTTGACATAAGGAAACTCTTCCTAATAATCAGTTATGTACAAGTGCAATGGGCTGATTCAGGAAGCAGGGAGTTTCCATCACTGGAGGACTTTGGTGGAAGACCTTTTGTCTGGGATGTTTGGAGGGGATTCTTGCTCAGATATCAGTTGGGCTAGATGACCTCTGAGGTCTCTCCTGGCATCTATATTTTATGACTTTATTTCAAATTAGGCCAAATATTTATGCCACCCCTCACTTACCATGCTTCCCTCCTTCCTCCTTTCTTCATGAGCTTGATTCTCTGACTGACAGATTGAAGACTAGGCTGGTGTTACCCTAAAGAGGGGAAATCAATAACCTCCTTTCTAAGTCTGTCCACCCCTGGCTTTTGGTATTTCCAAGTGCACTGGCGAACAAGCTAGCAGCCCCAAGAGCAGTGAGTCTGGAGTGCCTTCTGTGACTATGCCCTGCTCTGCCCTGGCTAGTCCTGCTTTTGCTCATCCAATGGCCTCTTGCTTGTAAGAGAGGTTTTTTTCTTTTTAGAGGGGGGAGGGCAGGGCAATTGGGGTTTAGTGACTTGCCCAAGGTCACAGAGCTAGTAAGTGTCAAGTGTCTGAGGCCGGATTTGAACTCAGGTCCTCCTGATTCCAGGATCTGTGCTTTATTCACTGCGACACCTAGCCGTCCCCTGTAAGAGAGGTTTTAAAAACTGTTTGCTGGTGAAGGGGTATTGTGAAGCTTGAGAGGGACCATGGATGTAAAGTGCTTTGCAAACCTTAAGATGCTCTATAAATGCCCATTATTATTATATTGCCAGACCTCCTGTCTGAGCTTGCCTGTCCTTTGTGTAAGTGACATCTATGGGCTTCAATTTCTACTTTTGTAAAATGAGGTGGGCCCAGATGATTGCCAAAGTTCATTATGTCTTTAAATCCTATGGTCCTATCATCTAAGTCATTAACCCTCTTGGAACCTCTGTCTCCTCTTCTGTAAGTTGAGGGAATGGGCTAGGTCGTCTCTAAGGTCTAGTTCTGCTAGGTTCAGACAGTTCCCCACTCCTCATAAGCATTATTTGAATAGAGAATTGGGAAGGAGACAGAGATAGAATTCACTTTTTCCTCTATGGTTTTGAGAGACGTAGTGTGCACATAGGAGACACTTTCTGTATGTTTGTTTAATTGAAAAGTTTCTGGCAGGGTTGCAAAATTGGCAAACTTTTTCTGTTTTTTATTCTTGGCCGCTGACACCAATCACATAAACTGATTTAAAGCGGCTGGAAGCGTACACAACTAATTCTAGGACATCGGCTGGAAGCGTACACAACTAATTCTAGGACATCGGCTGGAAGCGTACACAACTAATTCTAGGACATCTTAAAGCCTGAATGAAAAAAAAAGCCATTTTAAGAGAAAATGGCATGATTTAAAAACCAAGTGATCGATGTGATTTTCTTACAAATTCCAACACTGATCTTTAGATGAGCAGGGGGGAACAAATGACTGAATGAGGGGCTGGTTGAGACTTCCAGGTAGAGCTATCTGTAAGGGAAGTGGAGGTGTGGGATTGGAACTCAGGTTAGGTATAAACAATTAGGGTTTATACTTAAACCTATGAAACTTTTCCCATTTTGAAGTAAAAGGGCACTTGATAGTTAGAAGAGGCAGTAAGACTGGGTTCAAGACCAGCCTCTCAACATCTTGGCTGTAGGATCCTGGATAAGTCAGCTCAGCCTCCCAATGCCCCAGGCAACTTTGACTCTTTTAGTCTCAGACTGTAAATTGCAGAGAATGGGCCAGTCTGAATTGTTAAAGGAAGTTCTGAACTTCTTGGACGGGGCAGGCAAGAAAAAAAATAATTAGTGAGATGATGTGGTGCTGCCTGCACAGTTACCTCAGAAACTGGTCTTCATCCTTAATTTTTTTTTTTAGCTAATTTGTTTATTTTTAGCTTTCAACATTCACTTTCCTAAGTTTTAAATTCTCTCCTCTCCCTCCCCAAGATGGCTTGCAATCTGATATGGGCTCTACACATACATTCTAATTAAACATATTTTCATATTAGTCATGTTGTATAGAAGAATTATAACGAATGGGAGAAACCATGAAAAATAAATAAAAAAAAAACAAAATAAAACAAAAAAAAATAGTCTGCTTCACTCTGCCTTCTGACTCCGTAGTTCTTTGGATGTGACTGGCATTTTCCATCATGAGTCCTTTGGAATTGTTTTAGGTCCTTGCATTGATGAGAAGGGGTGAGTCTATCAAAATCAGTCTTCACATATTGTGGCTGTTACTGTCCTCACACTTTTTCTATCTGTATGCTCCTTGGCTGAGACAAAAGGGCCCATAGGTCTCCTAACCTTTTCCCTTACTCCCAATAGTCATTGTCCCCCAAATTGCTCTGAGACAATTATCCCCCCAATTGCTGCTTATGAGACATACATCACAGATGAGAGGGTATCTTGGAATCAGAAGACCTGGATTTGAGTTCTGATGGTCTGACTTACTAGCCACACAGCCTCTCTGAACACATCTCTTCATCTGTCGACTGTTGTTGAGTTATTTCAGTCATGTCTGACTTTCCATGATCTCATTTGGGGTTCTCTTGGCAGAGATACTGGGGTGGTTTGCCATTTCCTTCTCCATCTCATTTTATAGATGAGGAAACTGAGGCAAACAGGGTTAAGTGACTTGCCCAGGATCACATAGCTTTTAAGTGTCTGAGGCTGGATTTGAATTCAGGTCTTCTAGGGATCTATCCACTGTGCCACATACTTCCTCCTGTTCTCGAAGATAAGGTTAAGTATCCTTAAGCCATCCACTTCACAGGGATGCTTTAGGGAAAGCACTTATACAGTGGAAATCACAAATTCTGTGATTCCATGAATTATTATTGTTCTGGAGTTCTGGCACCCAGGTTTGTGGGCCCAGATAAATTTCGATTCCTCCATGGATACTGGATTGAATTAGGGCTTGCTAAGTGGCCCTTGGAAAGTCACGTCACCTCTCTTCCTTATTTTCCTCATTTGCGAAAGGGATAATGATACTGTATTACTATAAATAATTATTGTAGAAATATCACATTATATATAATTATATTATTACACTCAGTTCATATTATAATTATTTTCCTCTATGACGGATGAGGGAACTGAAGCCAAGAGAGGTAAAGAAAATGAAGGCAGGGGACTTCTCTTGAAGTCCCTTCCAACCTTAAGATCCTGTAATTCTGTTTAGAACTGCCAAATACTCAGTGATGACTGATTCAGCTTACCTTGATTTTGCTTATGAGGATGACAGTCCTATGAAGGAATAAACAGAGCTGAGGCATGGAAGCAAGGCCTCCCCATTCCATTCTGAGCTCATGGAGCCACTTTGTTCCTTGTGCTTTATTTTAATCTATCCTTTTCCAAAGACAAGACAGAATCCCAGCTGGAGCCTTGCAAAAGGGCTATAATGCACATTAAGCCCCCTAACTCAGCAGTTGTTATATGAGATAATCTCCTGGTACCCAGAAACATTATCAGAACTTCCATTGGAGTCTATTGATTTTAGGGAAAGAGAGGCAGATAAACTGCTATTGAAACCTCCAACCCATACACAAATATGGCCCGTTATAGGAAAATAGAGATGGAAGTGCCAACCAGTGTGGCTTCAGCTTTCTAGGGAGTAGAGGGTCATGAAGATCATGTGTTAGTATCTGTGTCCTAGCTCCTAGCTGTTAGAGGATATTGAAAGAGGGTTTCAATGACAAGGAGGTTGCAGGTGGTGAAGTAGGGCCTCTAAGGCCATATGAGCACCTTCCCTTAAAGACTGTCGAGGTCTTGGGGTCAGTGACTCCCCTCTGAATCACTCCAACTCTCACTGCATCTCACCCTGAAAGCTCTGAGTTTGAATTCCACTTCAGACGCTTATTAGCTGTGTAACCCTAGAGAAGTCATTCAGCCTTAGTTTCCTCATATATTACATTAATATACATATATATATATAATAGCACATACCTTATAGAATTGTGTGAGAATCAAATGAGATAATATATGTAAAAATGTTTTGCAAATGTTAAAATGCTCTATCAATGTTATCTATCATTTATCATCATTTCCTCTTCCTCTTCCTCCTGTCATCATCATCTTAGGTATGGTTAAGCAGGAACTAAAAAGGACATTTGAAGGAAGATGTTATCTGTATCCAGAGAAAGAACTGATAAATAGAAGTATGCATAGAATGATTTTACATATATATATATATATATATATATGTACATACATACATATTTGTGTCTAATGGTAGCCATCTCTAGGGCAGAGGGGAAGAGGGAAGAAAAAAGGAAAAGAAAAAGAAATATATGTGATAACTTTATGATATATTTAAAAGGAATAGCAAGTTGTCTATAATAGATTTGCAGTTTTACTCGCAGTCATCTTTTTTTTTTTCTACTATGCTATGGAATTGTTTGTTTTATTTCATAGAGTAAAATAAAATGAATAAAATTAAAAAATAAAAGTTGGAGCTCCTAATTTCATAGATTTAGTGCAAGAAGGGACATTAGAGGATTATCCCCTCATTTAATAGGTGAGGAAACTGAGGCCTGGGGTGATAGTGATCTAGGGAGGGTGGTTAGATTGTAAGCTCCTCGATTTAGAGTTGGAAGGGACCTCAAAGACTGTCTAGTCCAAATCCTTTATTAGAACCATGAGGAAGCAGAGACCGAGGGACGTTAAATGATTTGCTCAAGACTGCACAAGGAATACCAGAGGTGGAGTTTGAGCCGAAGCCTTCTAACTCCAGAACCAGTATTCTTTCCACTGTACTACTTGGAGTAGATAAAATAGTCAAAAATGTCTGATTCACATGATAAATATATAATTTATGCTATAAATCCCAGTCCAAGGCAGCATTGGGCTCCCACAAAGTGAGCTGTGATTTATTGTCAGATGAATGAGAATTGAGAACCAGAGGATGGGAATTTGAAGGACTGTCAAGTTGCAGTGGATTGGGGGAGTCAAGGAGGCTCTGTGGAGGGAGTAGTACTCAGGCTAGGACGTGTAGGATGGTTAGGATTTGGATTCACAGGGAGAAAGAAGAGAGAGGCAGGGTGCCATATTGGTAAGAGCCTGAGACCTGAAGTGCAAATTTCAGCTTTTCAACTTGGCTATGTGACCTTAGACAAGTCACATGACTATGGCAACTTACTTCCTTTGACCTGTAGCCCTTCCTCTTCCTTTCAACCTTTACCACTGTCTTTTCCTAACTACTTGATGCATTTGACAACCTTGTGTTAATCTGATATTTATTCTGTATCTGCTTACATATGTATTTGTCATTTTCCCTGATAAAGGAAAGATCCTTGAATACAGGGTCTGTTTCATTTATTTTATTTGTGTTCCTGGGGGCCTAGCACAGTGCCTGGCACAGAGTGGAAGC